>DWMZ01002512.1:0-13995 GCA_018249855.1 Eueides tales michaeli | reverse complement strand
ACCTACCGCGTCTATAGTATCACGCGTATACCAGCATTTGAATATGAAAATTATACTAAAAATGTATAAATTAATAAATAAAATATTTGTAAAAAATAAAGTAATAAACTTTCATAATTTAAATTTCGTTTATGTAAATGACTAAAATAAGTCTTAAAAAGTGTATATATTTTTTTAATAATACATTTAGTTGACCGATGTAATTATTAGAGTATTTGCATGGCATTAATGTAAATTAAGTTAGTTGCTTAAGTAATTTATACTAATTGCTAAGAGGTACTATATTTATGGACTCATATTTAAATATAGTTTTTTTTAACTTCACGCTGTATTTTGCAAATGGCATGGTAGGCAGAAGGAACCCGGGAACCTTGTGTTAAAAATTACCGTTCCACCTCCGTTCCCCACAAGCGTATGACTGTATTTTGCGACACAAGCGTATGACTGTAAACGACTTGCGGGTTCCATTCCCACTCGAGGAAATTAACTATTTAATATTTTCAATTTAAATATTTAATATTTCATTTCTTCGCTCTGTAAATAAGGCAAAATGCACGGCGTTGAGTTCCGCCACTCAACACGCAATGCCTCAAATTCGGCGGAAAGTGGGGAACGGAAGTGGAACGGAGTGTCTTAACACTAGGTTCCCTTGTTCCCTCTGCCTACTCTGCCTTGTGCGGGATATAGCGTGAAGCTAAAAAATAAATAAAACATTAACAAACGACATTACTATCGAAATCTACAAGTAAATTACTATTTCTATCATTACGCCACAATATTTACTTAATAAACATTTCAAGTAACAACTTGTGATTGAAAAACCTATACAGCCTGATCACTTGTGACAAGGTTAAAGTCTTGTGTGTAACTTTCAAATTAACTACCGTTCACTGATAATGCAATTGTGGCTTTAATACCTTCGTAGGTAATAAAATTAGAGAGTCACTCATACATGTAATTAGAATCGATTGGAAGCAATTGGTGAATATTCAAAAGCTTTTCACTTCACTTACTCTTTATATACAAGCAAGTGCAATGTCATTATCAAATATTATTTATTTATACATGCGAAAACGTTGAGACCTGTCTTGTCACAGCGGCACAAGCGTGTGTCTGTAAACGACAGGTTGTGGGTTCGATCGTCACTCGAAGAATTGAAATATTTAATAATTTCGTTTCTTCGCTACAGTGACAAGTGAAAGCGAAGTGTTGAATTTCGAGTCTCAATTCTTAAGACTTTACCAAGTTTCCTTTGCCTATCCTGCCACGTGCGGTATTAAACCTCTTATTTCCACAATGAGGGGAGGCCCTAAACTATTTTTTTTATTTATTTAATTGGAATATACACAAATTGACTTGCAGATCGCGATCGCGAATCGCGATTGTTTGTGTGGTGACTACATTAAAATCTGACAGGTGCTTAAATTTCTTCTTTGCATATTTGTTTCAGGAAATCGTTTTTTAGTGCTCTTCTACTCTCAAGGAACCTACATAAAAATAGTACCAGTAATCTCGACTGAGTATAATAACCGGTAATTCACTCAGACAAGTATTTTATATGAAGAATTATTTAATTACTAACTTAATTAACATAATTTTATATGAAGAATTATTTAATCGAGGCCTGTCGTGGCGCAGCGGTAAAAGCGTTGCCTGTAACCGACAGGTTCTGGGTTCGATCCCCAGTCGAGGAAATGAAATATTTAATATTTTCAATTTAAGTATTTAGTTTTATCATTTCTTCGCTCTGGTATGAAGGCAAAGCGCGGCGTTGAGTTACCGCCACTCAACACGCAATGCCTCAAAAATCGGCAGAAAGTGGGGAACGGAAGTGGAACGGAGTGTCTTGACACGGGGTTCCCGGGATCCCTCTGCCTACCCTGCCTTGTGCGGGATACAGCGTGAAGCTAAAAATAAAATAAAAATTATTTAATAAATACAAAGCGCGGTGTTCAGCTCCGCCTCTAAACACGTAATATCTCAAAAATAGATTTTAAATGCGGAATGACGGGTCTTAATACTAGGTTTCGTTTACCTAGCCTCCTATGAAAAAAAGCGTGAAGTTGATTTTTCTTCTTTTCTTATTGTTACTTTCTTCTGCTTAACGTTGTATACCATACATATATACCTATAATTAAGACACTTAATAACATTAAAAATTTGAATTTAAAAAAAATTGAATATTTATTTTTTTCGATAGAGAATCGAACCCTCTACCTGTCGTTTCCACGGTTGTGCCCCTGCGCCACGACAGGCCTCTATTATTACTGTGTTGAATAAATTAATTTGCTTAACTGTAACATATATTTTTGTTTAATTTATTCAACGCTTCTATGTTGCGGCCGCGTTAAATATTAACAAAAATGATTTCTCCATAACAGACCATTGCTTATATTATGTTCTCATCTAAATAATAAGTGTGTTATAACATTCAAAATTTTTATATTTGCATTGTAATTTGTTAAGGTATTTGAAATACTAATATTCGTTTGGGTTATGTAATCACACATTGGTATGGCGCTTTATTGGGACATTCATTAATTACTAGCTCTTACTTGTGGCATCGTGTCCATGATCTAATGAAAATAAATAAGAATTGTATATGAAACAGTGACACGTTAAAAGTGCAGAAGTAGCTGACCATAGATTAATGTGATGTAATTCAGTCTATAGCTTCACGTTGTATGCTGCACTTGGCAGGGTATTAGAGGGAACCTGGGTACCTAGTGTAAGACACTCAGTTCCGCTTCCCTTTTTCCGCTGAATTCTGGAGACATTGCGTGTTGAGTAACAGAACTCAACGCCGCGCTTTGCCCCATTACCAGAGAGAGAAAATATTAATTATTTGGACGGATTGAACCTACAACCTGTCATGTTTACGGTCGCACGCTTGTGCCACTGTGGCACCATTGGCTTCAATATTTGCTTATAGATTTCCTTAGTAAATGGACTACTAGAAGACAAAAAGAATTTTCTAATTTAAACCAGTTGTTCCTGTGACTAGAGCCAAGCTCTTTAACTTCGTAATACCAGTAAGTATAAAAGTATAGATATTTTTCTACTGTATTCATTCTTACATTGGCATATGATTAGCTATGTACGAGTATGTATTTTAGACAAGAAAATCATTTTTATGACTTATATCGCATATCACCTATAGTAAAGGAAATTAAAAAATCAGATTTCTCTTTAAAGACATATTTAACTTCCTAATTGAACTATATGAGCGTGAGAATACCTATTATAATATACTTTTTTACTATATAGTGAAAAAGCAGAAAGAAACATTTCTTTTTATACTAACATAAAGAAATATTTTTATATACGTACTTAAAAGATGGGAACAATTTGTATGAAACTCTACATTTTCAAGTCTGACAATGAGATTCGTGTATAACTGAGATACGAGTATCTAAAAATAATTATTAGACGTTTTTTATATTGACAAGTATTTTGGTATTTGTATATTTTTCCTAGCGCTTTTTTATCAAGCAGTTTTTTTGACACTGGAGAATATCCAATAAGTAGAGTACAATTAATCAGTACAGTACCTGTATAGATAGTATCTAATTCTTCTCTTACAGCTTAAAAAAAAATCTATCAGCTTCACGCTGTATCCCACATATTACAGGGTAGGCAGAGAAAACTTAGGAAAGTACTGTTCCTTTACACATTTCTTCTTATTAGGGACCTAGTGTTAAAATACTCCGTTCCGTTCCTCGCTTTTCGCCTAATTTGAGGCTTTGCAAAGCCGGAACTAAACGCCGCGCTTTGTTTGTTACCAGAGCTAAGAAATAAGAATAATAAATATTTAATTTATAAAGCGGGGATCGAATCCACAACCTGTCACGTTTACAGTCACACGCATGTGCCTCTGCGCCACGATAGGTAGAAATATTGAATGAACTAAAAGATAAGTACTGTATGATAGCCACAAGTTCAGATATTACCTTGACAGAAAACTAAAATTCTAAGTAAGCTACTCAAGTTCTTTAAAAAATAAATATATTTATCTATAACATAAAAGGTCAAATGTCATCTTGTCAATGAAAGAATTACACAAAACTAAATATCAATGGGTATCATTAAATATTGCATTAATATACAAATTTCACAAATTAGAATGGATAATGAAGCTTGAAAACCACATTACAGAGTTAACGACTGTTCGAAGTGTTATTTTATACATAAATATGAAAAATATTACAGTCACTTGTTTACTTAGCATCACACTGTATCCCGTACATGGTAGGGTAGGCAGAGGGATCTTGGGAACCTAGAAAGAGTAAGTACGCCGTTTCGTTCCCCCCTTCCCGCTGTATTGGAAGCATAAGTAGTGGAACATTATAGCTTACAAAATAAATTAGTTTAACTGAATATTAAGGGCGTAAATGTTTAAAAAATACTTTTTTTTTTAGAAAATGTTCTAAAAAAACGTTTTGAATGTAATAACGTATATAAAAAACCTACGTCTCTTGGAAAGTCTGAAAAAAATATTACGCGTTTTCTGAAAAAAAGAGTTTTCTTTTATAAATATGAAATGTCACTATAAGTATGTAAAAAAATTAAATAAATATTCTTTTTACTTACCTGAGGTAAAGGTACATAAAATAATATTTATTGGAAACGTTAACAAGAGGAGACCCTGGAAAGAGTATGGTGTAAGTAAAGAACGTGGCGTTCTACTCATCGTCATGTCTTGAAATCAAATAGAAAGTGGACATCAAGATGCTGTTTGATTTGTTTAGAAATTTGAAAGATGATATTTATGGAACAATTGACCTGAAAGCTCAGATCCAATTAAGAATTATGAAATTCAAGTCTAAATTAAAAATGTTGTCATTTGTATGCTAAAAAGCTTTATTTATTGTGATTTTTTAAATTTCTCATATAATTTAATAGTGTAACATTAAATAAATTTAAATATTTAATATTAATTCTGTAAAAGTAAACAAAAAAATTACAATACATTTTATTACGGCTTTAAGCTTCAAACTTTCCTATATAGAATACAAAAAAATCCATTCATTGTTCTCCTCTCAGCCACTCAAATAAGCATACCCCGCATGGCAGAGGGCACTTTGGAAACTTTGTTTCGTTGCCCACTTTCACCCCAATTTGAGATATTGTGGGTTGATTTAACGCCGCGCTTTGCCTTGTTATCAGATCGAAAAAATGAAAACATTTAATATGTTCGAGTAGCGATCGAGATCCTTGTGCTCCTGCGATACGACAAAGCTCTAATATTTTTGAATTTTAGTATTTTTATAGAATGGCAAATAAAAAAAATATTGGCAACACAATTTGTGATTCATCTGCAATCATATATTACATCAGGTGTGATGCCATATAATTGAGCATGACTGAGTAAATGTAGTTAACTCGGTCAAATAAAACTTGTTTTCGTACGTTCGTGCGGTTATTTTGTTCCTATTAAAAGTTGTTACGCCATGGTAGTGTAGTTAGAATGGGCCTGGTTGGTAGCTGTTGTGGGTTGATTTCCAATTTTATTTGAAAATCGTTTCATCTTATTATTTTTCTTCCCTTCTTGTGTGATTTAATATAAAATTAAAGCCATAAACACACGTACTTAAAAAGTTTAATACAAGCGAAGAGGTGTAGAGTGGACACGGCTTATAACATAATTGCTCAGCTTCTCGCGATACCCCGCACTTGGCAGACACTCGGGGACCTGTTCAGATACTCTATTCCGCTTCCTACTTTCTGTCAGAGTTGAGGCGTGTTGAGTGACGAAACTCAACGCCGCGCTTTGCCTTGTCACCAGAGCAATAAAATAATGAAAATATTAAATATTTAATTTTTTCGAGTGGGAAGTGAACAAACAACCTGACGACAGGCGTCGTATAACATAATTGTGTTTGCGTAATATTAGAAAGAGTACACTTATACCAGGTATACATTTGGAATACGATATCTGGACCAGCAAGGACACGTGTAGCAAACGATACGATACAAAGGAAAGGGCTTTTGTTGAAAAGACAAGCTGAAAATTGAACTAGCTACCAATGTTTAAGATAGTTTTCTAGAATAAAAATCATATTAAGATTAGTTTTCAGCTTTAAGAAGTTATTTATATTATTTTTTATATTATAATTAAATTATATTTAATAATATACATATGTTTATTTTAAATCTTCATCTTTTTAAAATAATAATTATTTTAAAAAGATTGTAAGTATACTCAATAATACTTTATGCTTGTAATTCATTGCTGAAATGGAGAATTTTCATACTTTATATCGCTATTATATCTCTAAATTAGAAATAAGAAAAAGTTTCAGAGCTTTCTGTATTCTATTCTTCTTACGAGTAGTTGTTTTTATTATTACAGACGTTTATATCAGTTTTATTGATTTACTCGTGGAGCTTTGTAAGTAAAGCCTATTTGTTTAAACTAGTTACGATTTATTACAACCCATAAAATAAAAAAACGGCGTGCTATAAAACCTTCCATTTATAAAACAAGATAAAATTGCGGTTTTGCTTGTATTATTGTCTTATTGTTAACATATAGTTTTAAAAAAAGTTTCAGCCATCTCATTAAAACAATTTCTATATTATTTTATATTTTGTAGCAATTTTGTCGAACAAAATACCTTATATTGATATAAAATTTTTAATTAAGAAGTGATTGGCTACTTGAAAAAGTCTGTCGTAAACGCAACAAGTTGTGGATTCGATCCCCACTCGAAAAAATGAAATATTTATTATCACATTTTTACTTTTTAAAAATGTATAAAAAATTGAAAACCTCCACCTCGCACCTCTTGTAACCGACTGACTTCCGACTTCCTAATTCAAAATATATTTCAAAGTTAAGGAGAAAACGAAGAAAATAATGACGCCTCCGAGTCAAAAGTCAAACTTTCAACCCGGGTCATGTTAAAATTTTAACAAGTATTAAGGTCATTCTAATATTGAATAAAACCGAGTTTTTCTAATATTATTTATGACCGTATCATATTCAGATATTGTCGTAATAAATTAACATAAAAAGTTTTAAAATATGAAACTTATATAAATAAATACCTTTGAGATACTCGTGGCATAGCAATGACTTCTGATATATAAAAGAGAGGATAATAGGACATTGTGGCGCAGTGGTAAATGCGAAGATTGTGGGTTCAATTCTTACTTGAAGCAATGATTTATTTTAATTTGTTGACTCTGACAATATAAGCGTAGGTCTTAAATTTAAAATCTAACTACCACGGTATGTTGGATAAAGTTTGAGGTTAAAAAAATATCTATTGTTAATTCAGAGGATTCCGAGCTTCCTTCCTTGTCTTTTTTTTATATATTCACGATGTATCCCGCACAAGGCAGGGTAGGCAGAGGGAATCCGGGAACCTAGTGTTAAGACACTCCGCTCCTCACTTTCTACCGAATTTGAGGCATTGCGCGTTGAGTGGCGGAACTCAACGCCGCGCTTTGCCTTATTACCAGAGCGAAGAAATGAAACATTAAATATTTAAATTGAAAATATTTAATATTTCATTTCCTCGACAGGTGATCGAACCCAGAACCTGTCGGTTACAGTCACACGCTAGTGCCGCTGCGCCACGACAGGCCTCCTTCCTTGTCTATTGTCTATTACTTAGTACATGACTATAGAATCTTTTTTACACATGTATAAGCAATTGTAGAATATTTTGTTGAAATTTCATGTTAAGATATTGTTATAATCACGTCGAAGGTCAGAAAAGATACAAAGTAATTAGGTGAATTGGCAACAATGTAAAAAAGATTGCTAACTGGTTTTTTTTAAATAATTTTATAAGCGATATTGTGTAATTTAAATATTCATTTGTATATTTTTGGTCTTTCCATTATTGGTACTTAAATAAAATAAACAATATAGAAAATTAATATGAAGCAACACTTTAATGTAGAGCTGGGGTTTTTTTAGCTTCACGTTTTACTACAAGGATCGGACTGCTATACACTACGGTCTATGTATGTCCTCTTTTGCCTCGTCCACTGTGATCAACCTCTTCATACATACCCCTTGGACTTCCTTACGTTTTTTACGTGATTTTCCTCCAATATTATAAATACTGTGTATTTTCTAGTATATCTCCCAGCCCCTAACTTCTCTCACCACTCGCCTTGGCGAGGTCTTAAACCATTGTTTCTTTCACTACAATGTACAATTAAAATAAATGCTAAACTATACATTTTAGGCAGACTACCCATTGTCAAAATTGACTTTCTTGTAATAAAGCACCTATAGTTCAATGGAAAAAAATTAGAATTATCACTCACCCACTTAATTTTACTAACAAGTTATTTAGAAATTGTCTATAATAAACAACAAGCTTAGCTACAGATGCCTACTCGATCAATTATAACTATCAATATATCAAGATAATTCAAACGTTCATTCGTTCAGTTAGTAAATTGAGTGGGTATACTAGAATAACTAGATTTTTCGAGGCCGTCATAGCTTGAACATTGAGCGTAACTTAACGCCGCACTTGATTTTGTTAATAGAGTGAATGATTTTTTTTTCCAACAAGTTGGACTCGAACCGACGTCCCGTCTATAATTAGACGCTTACACTATTTAAATTGCTATAAATATAATTTGTATAAAACATTATAATTAATACCAAGATATCTATACAAGCATAAGATCAATATAAAGATGAAAATCTTAAATCATGTTCATATTAAGATACTATTTTATGATTGCCATTTTGTGATTGGCCGTGTAATGAATATTATACTAACTTGCGTCATTGTAGTAACATATTTTTGCGTTCACATTTATCACAGACATGATCGTCATCCGCTTAAATTATACTATTTACCTTACTTTTTTCAACTACTTTCTTGTTCTAATTTCATTATCGCTTTTAGAGAATATCTATACATTAAAAACATCTATATTAATAAAACAAAATGTTGTAGCAATTTTGTCGAATCTAATTAATTTAAATGTTATGCCAATATATAATAGTGAAAACATGCATTTTAATCTAAATAGCCGTTTCTAAGATTAGCACGTATAAACGCACAGATAAACAAAAACATTTAAAAAAATCACAATTTCAGTTACGTTTTTTAATACAATAGGACCCCTATTATATTAATGAACGTACCCTATAAAAACAATATATTTATTTTCCATGTACTGTCACTCTTCAATGCCTATTTTATTTAAATTATAATTATTGTACGAAAAATTGTGCCATTATGATTATTTTGCTTTATTGCATAGAATTTTAAGTTGAAAAAAAAAATACTTTATTGATTTTTTAAGCTATATCGAATTTAACAGGATTTTCAAATTGACCTTTTAATATCTAAATTTATTGGCATTCAACATTACTCAATTTCACATAAAAATTATCTGTATCTAAATTATTATAGCAATTATTAACATCATCAACGTTTGTCAATGATAATATCTCGTGTGTAAAGTTAGACAATTATTAGACAGAATGTAAGGGCGTGAGATTCTTATTATTTCATTACTTCCATACATAATGGTTTCTTAAAATCTACATAATATAAAAACATAGCTTCACGCTATTGCCCCCATAGTAAGGCAGGCATAGAGTAACTATTAAGACGCTCAATTTCCACTATAAAAACCATCAAATCATTTTATGTTGAATCTACATTCAAAAAGTGTTGTTAATGTTGACGTTTCAATGATTTCAACAATACGTTGTTAACCAGATCAAGGAAATAAAAATATATCGAACTCAAAACCATTGCTGCTTACAGTCATGAGCTTGTTACTTGTTGTCTGTGTTTTTTTTTTAACTTCCCGTAGTAATCCTCACATGGCAGGGTAATTAGAGAAAATTTGGGAACCTAGTGTTTATACACTCCGTTCCGTTCCCTACTTTCGCCGAACTTAAGGCTTTTCGTGTTGAGAGACGGAACTCACCGCCGCGATTTCGAGCGAGTTGAGCAAATTTCTATTTATAAAGAACGACATGTGCTTTACTCTCTATTTATTTACTTAAAGTTTGTACCAATACAGAAAATCTACTGCAAAATTTGGCAAATAAACTGTCAGCTTCACTAATTTTCTCGTATAGCAGGGTGACAAAGGTAACGTAATATTTAGGCACTTTGTTCCCTACTTTCCGCTTAATTTCGAGGCATTGTGTATTGAATGACAGAATTTAACGCTGAACGAACGAAGAAACGAAAATATTTTAATATATAATCAATTCCCCAAAGTAAATGGAAGTCACAGACATAGCATTTACAGTCGCTGTACCACTGCAATGGTCTCTGCACTGCGATGATCTCTAAAATAAGAAAAAAAAAACTATTAAATTGAACACATTTCTCGCAAGTTATCAAAAATTAGAAACAATTCTCATAGCATTGTAAAAAACAAACAGTGACTGAGAAAGATTTAGTGAAAGTGCATACAAATGAGCTTCAACGTCAGGAGTCGAACTGAATACAATGGACCAATTTCCGCTGCCGATCCATCACGATACTATCAGATTATGTAACGAGATAGTGATACGTTTTATAATTATTAATGTACCTGTTTTTATTTTATTTAATTAATGACTCCGTTATAGCTCAGTTGTGCCTTAATGATGATAGGTACATCGTTTTTTTTTGCGAGAAAAGCGTGCAAGTTATAGTAAAGTAGTATCTAGGTACTCAATATTCTATTCTACACTGAAAATTAATATATTGTCTATAAAGTGGCGCAACTTAACACCGCGTTTTGTAACTTAGTACCATTGCGGTTATAATAAATTGTCTCTCCACAATGGTATTGATTTCTGTGAAGGAAATATGTTTTATATCCTAAGACGGTTAACAGACGATCGAACTTGATACGGCCGCACCACGACCTTGGTCCGCCATCGCACCACATTTTTGGTTCAGTTGCTATTAGGCCAGCGTAAGCGGCACACGTCGGTACGAATATGAATTAGTAGCGCTAATACGACTACATTGTTTCGGATATGAAAGCGTTTCAAGATATATAAAGACTTGTCTCATCACTTGTCGTTTGTATGTAAGGATCATTACTCGTAGTTAAAAAATATTTTTTACGTTCTAAATTATATCTATGGGGTTAAGAGCTATAAAAGTAATGAGTGTTCATGTAGTCAGCTTCACGCTGTATCCCTTACATGGCAGGGTAGGCAGAGGGAACTTAGGACCTAGTGTTAAGACACTCCGTTCCGTTTTAGTTCCCTTCCGCCGAATTTGAGGCATTGCGTGTTTAGTATTTAATTTACTTAATACAAAAACTTTAGATTTTAGACTGAAAATATTAAATTGATTAAATAATTTTAACACGCCGCTAGCTTCACACATAGCGGATACTCAATTACACGTATGCACTCTTCTTAAATAGTTCGGTTCGCGGTGAAGCCATCTAACTCGAACGCCGCACCGTACCGGCCGGTGGCTCGGTCGAACCAAGTAGAAATGTCTATTTGCACTTTAATAATAATTTTTTCCGGCGCTCCGTGCGCCACACAATCGAATATGGGCCGATGGCGTACCAAGGTCGTGGTGGGGCTGTACCAAGTTCGATGATCTATTTGCAGTCTAACATAGGGCAGTGGTGAGTTCAAAGAAGGCGTTTAAGACTTTTTTTTATTAGACTTTTTTATTTATTTATTTTTTATTTAATTATAAAAGTTACATCTCTCATTTATTATCGTTTATAGAGATATAACTGCATATTAACGCGGAAAACATAAATCAGTCACTCTAATTATAAAGATTTATTATACTTTACACGCTATACCTCACTTCTCATACAACAATAATAACAGTAAAATTATTAAGTAATTTACGTGAGAATAGGTAATAGGTCTGGGTCTAAAAAAACCTTATAAATGAGAGAAATAATGTTTTTTATCCTTTTTTGCTTATTAACTTGATGATACATTATTCACTTGAATCATTAAGTTTATCAGCATTCTAGTTTGCGTAGTGGCATAGTGGGACGGAGTTTAACGGTCGCGAGTTCGATCCCTACTCTGCGCATTATTATTTTTATTTCTCAAGTAGGGTAAAACAGATATATTATCATCATTGAGAATATCTCATAAGGTATTCTTTGCCAATAGATAGGGCAAAAAACACAAACACACTTTTTAATCAATGTTCTATTTACGTCTGAAGATACTTTCATAGTAATGTTAATAAAGATAAATACGTAGGATTGTAACCAAACTCATTATATATCGAATAAGAAATCACTGCCACTTAACACGCAATGCCTCAAACTCGGAGAAAGTGGAGAACGAGAGAGGATAGCTCTCTAAATTCCCTCCGCCAATCCTACCAAATGCGAGATGCTGCATGAAGGTGAAAAAAGCTTTAAGCTAAGTCACAGGATATACTAGTTCAGTTTTATCTTAACTTTTTCAGTGTTTATTACATTAACGTTGTTTAATTGAATTAACATTATTTCTTTGAACTGCCACAAAACGCCAACATTTCTAAGCCCAAAGCGTACAAATTAGTTTTAGTTAGTAAATAGGACCTCTTGATTCTTGAATGTCAATTCGGAAAGGATATTTGATGTTATGGTGTTTATTAAGCTAATTGTAAAAGGATTTCAGAACAAATATTTTGATAAGCTTATTTTAGCGTATTTTGTGAAATAAATAAAGTTTTTCGCAAACAATAAAAAAATATTTTATATTTGTTTATCCTCCACGCTGTATCCTGCAAATGGTTGTGAAGCTGTGAACCTAGTGCTAAGACACTCCGTTCCCCACTCAATACCCAACAGGCATTGCTTGTTGAGTGGCGAAATTCAACGCCGCAGTATGCCTTTATCAGAACGAAGGAAGAAAAATATTAGACATTTTATTTCCTCGAGTGTATTAAGTATATTTAGAAGGTGATATTTTTAAATTGAAGCAAAATGACCACGTGTTTAAGTACATATTACGTACACGATATTCAATCACAAACAACGGTATGTACGGGTCACCTGAAAGTCAGTGATTACCGCCGCCCATGTTGTAATATCAGGAGGCCTATAGAGTAGAGGTAAACGCACTTTTTAAAGTACTCATGTCGTATTGACCTGAAAACATAGTCTCAGGTAGGCTTTTTACAACTACCTCCCGCGTGCAAGGAAGTTCCTACGAAACCGTACTGTGGAGTGCCGCATGTCTAGATGGTGAGAATACTATTTAAATTTGTGACGTAGTTTGTTTTATTTCTGGTTGTCCAACATCTATACCGATTTTTATGGGACTTTAACTGAAAGATAGAGGGATTATTAAGAACTATTATTAAATTACCTGATTTCCTTCGGAATCGCCATATTTACTGGAAAAAAATACATTTTATGTACGCAAGCCTATAATACCTAAAAATATTTCTATTAAATACGACATTCTTCCAAACGAAATCAAAACATATCCAAAAACAGTATTAAATAAATAATTTTCGCACAAAGTTGGCAAAAAAAGCAACAAATTTAAAGTAAAAAAATAAATACATAATTTTCCACTGCTTCCTATATGGCAGAAAGACGTTTCGTTTCCTTCCGCCCAATTTTCAAGACATTACGTGATGATTGGCGAAATTTAAAGCCACATATTCGTTACTACAGAAAAGAAAAAACTGAGAGCTCAGGTAGATGCGTGCCCTAATGAAAATAGGTACGCTTGTATATTTTCTTTGAAGCAGTAAATCTAAGCTATAATTATTATGTCAAAGTATGAAGGGCGTTGTTTCAGTGGCATTGGGAGGCATTTGAGATATTAAATACAAAGATGGATTCAGTATAACACCTACTTACGTTATACATATACATAACTAACGACATTTCAATTTCGAATAGCTAAATAGGTCTTGGTAATAATTGCTTTGGTTTCTATACAGTTATTTATACTGCTGGGATGACTTCAAAATTAGTTTTAAAATATTAGATAAGAAGAGGAAAAGTATTAAATTCTGCATTTCGTCTCTTCACTATAGTTCCAGATCCACTTGACAGAGTGAACTT
>DWMZ01002511.1:0-13996 GCA_018249855.1 Eueides tales michaeli | reverse complement strand
ATATATATATATATATATATATATATATATATATATATATATATATATATATATATATATATATATATATATATATATATATATATATATATATATATATATATATATATATATATATAAGACAATTAGTTCCGCGCGTGTTGAATAGCGGAGCCCAACGCCGTGCATTGCCTTGTTAACAAAGCTGAAAAATGAAAACATTATATATTAGAAAATATCATACGTTTAATTTCCTCGAGTGGGGTTCGAACCCACAACGTTACAGTCTCACGGTTGTTCCTCTGCGCCACGATAGGCCTTAAACTTACTAATTCAATATTGTAATATTTAGTAATACTTGAATCCAGATTCCATAAAAGCGTTTGATTTGCAGAGTTGTAAAATGAAATAACGCCCTTGGGACCTAAAATTTAAGGACCTCAGATAAAGTCTGGCTCTAGTTAAGTCGTAAAAAGTTTATCAAAAGGACTTTTCAATGTTTATTCAAAATTCATGTAAATCGTGATAATGAGGCAAGTCGGCTTAGTATAAAATAAAAATTGTATAATTATTTAATTTGTTAAAGGGTAACTAACATATTCTTGCTATGATTTATATAGTTAAGAAAATGGGCCCGATTTTATTGTTTCCGACAGAAATATCTTCTAATCATATTATTAAGCCGATTTGACGGTGAAAATTTCAACTAACACGTTACGAAATTCGAGATTGTAGCTTATGTGTTTATAACTGTAAATATCAAGTTGGCCACTACATTTTCTATGATAGTAAACACAGTAAAGACACGTTAAAGCAGTGATATTAGCTAGAGCGATAATCGCTCTAGCTGATTTTACAGGCGGCAACGAAAAATTAATTAGAACGCTTAAGCAAAAACATGTTTTTTTCCATAACTTCTAAGCCATTTAGATTTACTTTTATAATTGATTTTACATGGAAATTATAATAAAACAAAAAGTTGGCATTTATTTTGAAAGTTAACCATGTTACATAACCAATGCCCAGTATTACTCTAGATCTTGGAGGATTCAACTTTTACTCTTAAAAAATAAGATACCTACATACATTGAATTTCGCCACTAAACAAACAATATCTCTAGAATTAGGAAATTGAGGTAGAATTAGCAAAGCTATCGCCACGAAGCAGTAAGATCGTGTAAGTACTTTAAACACCACAACTATAGGCTCGGTACTTATTCAGAGAAAATTCAAAGAGGTTATATTTTAATTATTATTATTTCGTTACACAATATTGTTTAGCGTAGAGTTTCGCCATAGTAACTACAATTTATCGCCGACAAAAATCACAGGCGGAAATAGTGAAAAATAGGATTTTCGAAAGGGGATCGAACCCACAACCTATCGTTGACAGTCACACGCCTGTGCACCTGCACCACAACAACGCTCTAATGAATTAATCAAATATAAATATTACATTATTATGAGACAGAAGGGATCAAACTTATAACCACGGTTTTTCCATTTTACTATTCCACGATGGCTTTAACAGCTTCAAGAAAGTTAAAGATATGATAATCTGTCGTTCAAATGTGAATTATCTTATTGCATTACTACCGTCTACGTAACACGTGTTGAATTATGTATTATGAAAGAACAAGGAATAATATGAAAGGAAAATAAGATAATCTTTCTTATATCGAGTCTAATCTGAACCTGTACAAAGAATAATACAAAGGATGGGCAAATAAATGTGATATATTAAAATAAATATTTTGCACATATGCAACGTGAAATATATAAGTTACTGATTTCATAATGGCTGTTAGGATAATTCATCTAGGTTTTTTTATTAGAAATATTGTTTTTTTAAAGTGGCTTAGCATTTTACTAGAAATATGACAGTTTTAGGTTCGGCTCCCAATCAAAATTTGATAATCTAATTACATTCATGTAACACAAGGCGCGGCGCAGCCAATTTCGTCAATCTCACACATTTTTTTTGAAAAAATAGACGAAAATTAGAAAATTAATTTGTTAACACACTGTTCTTTTTGCCACGCAATAACTCAAATACGGCGGAAAGTTGGGAATAGAACGTAGTGTCTCAAGATTAGGTACCCAAGTTCTATCTGCCTACCTTGCTATGTAAATGCCTTGCTAAAATATAAAAGAAATAATAAGTAAACACTCGAATGGGCTTCTTACTGTACAATTTATAATTTTTCCACTTCCAGTAAGCACAGTTCTACTAACAAAGCTGTCAAGTCGTCTGTCTTTGTTATTGACATATAAGGATAGACCTCGTTTGACTTTCGAAAACAGAATATCTATGATACTGGAGGAAGGTCACGTGAAAAGTATTAGGACCTCGCGGAGGGCATGTATGAAGAAATTGACGACAGTGGACGAGGCGAATGAGGTATGCCGAGACTGTACCGTTCTCTCTGGCTACCCCGCTTGGGATACAGCGTAAAGCTAAGACAAGTTAAATTCTTTCTTTAAATTTACATTAAATATATATTATATCTAAACCGATGGTTGTGAGTTTGATTGCTTCTCAGGGTAATTTTCATTTTTTCCATTTTTTTGTTTCGGTAAGATAAGTTTAGGTGTTGAATTTCGTTAAAAATAAAAAAAATAAAACTCGCAATGTCTTCAACATTAAACGGTGCGTGGATCATGGTTATATGCGAGAAAGAGTACGTCAAAAATAAAAAAAATATGTTATATTATTACAAGTTGCGACCTGCAAGTGACAGAACAGTTTTTTAGCTTTACAGTAGGCAAAAAGAACAGTGTTAACACATTGTTCTTTTTGCCTACTGTAAAGATAAAAAATAAATAAATTTGAAGTAAATAACTAAAAGGCACAAGCGTGTGACTGTAACCGACAGATTGTGGGTTCGACTTTTTCTACAATCCTCTCATAGCACAGTTGTTGCCCTGCGTAGTTTCGGACCAGTCTTGTTTTTTGATACTCAGTAATACTATAGTTTTATGTATTACTATAATTTACGTTTACCTTAAACTGTGTCGTCGAGAGAAAATTCGCAAACACATAAAGATTTGCTGGCTGTATCGGAGAATTTTTTGACTTCGTTATTATAGAAACGATAGAAATTAATTTTCATATATAAAAAAGGCCTATATTACAAACCACTTTATTATATTGCTAAAACTTGTTGAATTTGAACTTGATATCATGCTGTACAACCAAACGACTATACTATACTAACAGTGAAGAAAGATTACTTGGTTAATTAATTTTCGATAACTTCGAAATTTAGATCTATTCATAAAATATTCGCTAACTTTCAAAGCTATCGGACGCGACGAATTGCGTGTTGAGGGGTAATTCTCAAAGAGAATGGGATGAACAAAATATTGCTTACAAGAATATATAAATATTTTTCGAGCATCACGATATGTCTTACATATAGCTGGGTAGGCAGAGAAATTAAAAAACGGGGTTAAGACTCTCTTTCCGAAACGAATATTGCGATGATTTTCGTGAAATTGTGTGTTGAGAGACAGAACTCAACGCCATATCTTTTCCAGAACGAGGGAATTAGAATAATTTACTCCCCGAGAGGAATTACACTGACAGCCGTTACTCTTTCAATATAACGCTGTGTCGATGAAGCACATTGGCTTCAATAATGTCCAAATAGTAAAAATCAGGTGTTATTAAATAAAATATATATTAAACCATACTCTTTACACTTTACTTTGATTTTATTCACAAACTCCTAATTAAATATGTGTCAATTAATTTTCAAAAAAAAGTAATTTAATGAGGCCTGTCGTGGCGCAGCGGTACAAGCGTGTGGCTGTAATCGACAGGTTCTGGGTTCGATCCCCAATCGAGGAAATAAAATGTTTTATATATTCAATTTAAATATTTAATGTTTTATTTCTCCGCTCTGGAAATAGAGCAATGTGCGGCGTTGAGTTCCGCCACTTAACACGCAATGCGTCAAATTCGGCGGACAGTGGGGAACAGAAGTGGAACGGAGTGTCTTAACATTAGGTTCCCGGGTTTCCTTTGCCTACCATGCCTTGTGCGGGATACATCGTGAAGCTAAGCCATTTAAATATATTTGATTTTTTTTTTGAAAATTGATTGATAATTTTGAGGCCTGTCGTAGAGGCGCAGGGACACAAGCAAATGTGAATGTAAATGCGTAGGTTGTGAGTTTGATCTCCTAATCGACCCGTACTATATGCGGAATGTAAAAGCTGAGAATAATTTTATTTTTTACCACCAGACTGCGAAATCCACTATATAAACGTGTTCTTTAACTAAAATAAATACTTTTTCGTATACTATAAGCTTAAAATCCCAAAGGAATTTCAGTAAGCGTTTGCTGTCTGTCAGTCACAAAGTAACTAACAACATATATAGAAAGTAGTAGTAGTATACATAAAATACGGCCGACGATATCGTTACCGCAGTTTCGGTTCTCATTTAGAGGGAATTAATAATTTATCAAACATAATGCCTGTTAAATTTGTAAGATGGTAACCAGATCTACCCACTATCCGAACGAATTGTCAAAGTACCAGAAGTATTTTAAGAGCGTGACATTTTTGTTCTTTAGATAAACTCCCAGTGATACGCATATTAAACCTAGTATTGTCATTTGAATTATACGACATCACAATAATTACTGTCCACTGCTGTAGTATACTAATTAAATTCAAGAAAATACCAATTCAAAGTACCAATTTTTATTATTCAGTCCTCTACTAAGCTCGATATACATTACTTTCATTACTTTAAATCTACAGCAAAGCAACAGGATATAGTGTAAAGTAATTATTTTGTCTACATTTTTAAAATAGTATTCTAGTGAGATTACCAATACATTCAGATGTCCCATGTTTGTATGTCTTTGGCATTAAATGTTAGCAACATATATTTTTTACTATAATTTAACAAACTGCTTTTTAAATATTTTAAAATTTATAACGACTATGTGATTTGAATGAAACTTTTAGTTAATAACCTTAACATTAAATTTAAAATGTCCATGCATATAAACTTTGTAAAATGTTCTACAAATTTCAAGTTTCAGTGCGGAACTGTAGCAACTTAACCAACTTTCATATTTTAAGATTCATATACATATACGAGTATATACTTTGTCTTTTATTCAATTTAAGAACTTTTTAAACTAAATTGGGCGTGTGCTTAGTCTATTCTTTAAACTAGCTATATATGTATATAAACTTATATCTGCACAGTGCGGCGTTGAGTTCTACCATTCATCACGCCGTTTCTAGAATTTGGGTAGCAAAAAAAATTTTAGTTTATCATAAAACTTTCTCAGCTCGATATGATTCGCGTAAAGCTAAAAAGTATATATGAAAATTCCAACATTTAATTTAATATTAGAAGCTTTTATTTAACTTGCCTTGTTAGTTACTACGTTAATAAATAATCTTCCAAGCATTACAAATATACAGCACGAAGTTCAGGAAATAAAAAAATAACACAGCAAGCAGAAATACATCACATATATAAATTATCCGATCCATCAGTGATGTCGCTTTGTCCTCTATATAATAATGATGATGATGATAGTAATGATGACGATGATCACTCCTACGAATGATTATCGTCATCATCACTAAATCATTTATCCTTCGTTCTGGTAAGATAAAAATTCAAGAGGTCAGCGGTGTGACTATAAATAAATGGTATAAATAAATATGGGTAATATACCTCGATTGGGTATCGAATCCATAACCATTGCCATTATAATCAGACATCGTCTCACTGTGCCGCACCCACATTTCTCTAAAAAAATGCACTCTCACCCGCACTCAACTCCACGCTGTATCCCGCACATGGCAGCGTAGACAGAGGGAACCTTCACTCTCCGCCGAATTGGAGCATTGCGTGTTGAGTGGTGGAACTCAACATCGCACTTTGCCTTGTTACCAGAGCAAAGAAAATATTAAATATTGAATTTGAAAATAATAAATATTTCATATCCTCGACTTGGGATCGAACCCACAACCTGTAGCGTTTTAAGTTATACATATGTGCTCCTGCCACACGATAGCCGTCAAATTAATACAACAGTGAATATAAGGATATTAGTACACATAAAAGCTTTATCATAAATCTTTTTTGCCTTCATTCCGTATCAAAAGTCACTTACGTACATAAGTTTATTTTTTAGCTTTATCATAGGAACATTGAGAACGTCGTAATTTCTTAACTGACTGAGATGAGTGTGCGTTCAAATCTCAATTGTCAGATGATCTGTTAGTAATATTTGACTACAATCACAATTGTTTTGGGTTTAATTTTCACACTGGCAAATGATTATCTGTTTTATGATAAAACGCGGCGTTGAATTATGCTACTCAGTATGTAATGTCTCGAATTCGGTCGGAAAGTGGAGAAAGGAGAGCTTTGACTAATGACAAGACACTATTCTCTCTGTACTGTATTATAAGTGGGATATAGCGTGAAGATTTAAAAAAATAAAGTAGTTACAAGTTAAACAAAGGAAGGATTATCGTAAAAATAATGTTTCATAGGCTTTACTTGGACATAATTTTAAGAAAAGTATCGTTTTAACAGATTTATCGTTAAGAATAAGAAAAATATTAAAACCTGTTGTCGTGTAGGGGCATAAGCGCGTGATTGTAAAGGTAAGAGGTTGAGGGTTCGATCCCCAATCGAGGAAATGAAATATTTCATATTTTCAAATTAAATATTAAACGTTTCTATTTCTTCGCTATGGTAAAGAAGCAAAGCGCGACGTTAAGTTCTGCCACTCAACATGCAATGCCTCAAATTTGTCGAAGAGTGGGGAACTTTGCGGAGTTTCTTATTACTAGATTCTCAAGTTCTTTCTGGAACTTTAAAGAAAAGGAAACGAAATTGTTTTATGTCATAAAGTGACTTTCCCTCGCATTGTACTGTCGGTAATACTTACTTTTATATAGATACATTTTCATTTTTGCGTTGTATAAGAAAAGATTAGGAATATCTATTAAACCTTCTATTCGCTACTCTATAAAAATATAAAATGTAAAACTTATATAGATATAGGAACCTAGTGTTAACACACTATCCCCCCGACTTTCTGCACAATTTTAGAGAAATTAAGTGTTACCGGGCGGAAATTAACGCCGCGCTTTCCAGAACGAATAAATGACAATGATCTCGTAGAATGGAAAAAAAACCATTTATTAGCTTCGGTAGTATGTATTCATGTATGTTTGTATCGGAAACATTGAACGCGACTCTGACTGACTGACTTTGAAAATAATAATTTGATGTTTTGTATACTTGTCAAAGATCGATGACATACTCATAATATGAAACACCTAAGAAATAAAAAATAATTCTAACAAAAACTAAATAATACGCTTTTGTGAAAAATTAAGTAAAATGTATAAAATATATATGTTTGAATTATAAAATGATGTACATAAACGTGTCAAAAGAGCGTAGGGTACATTTTAAAGTTACTTTTATATATCTTCTCTTAGTGCTCCCCATGCACTCTCAAACTTAATTCTGACCTTATGACTTAGATGGTGAAGAACTCAATATTAGAGTTCCTCTCTTTACGCTGCCTGCGTAACAATACAAGTGAAGTAAAAAAAAAATAAAAACTAATAGCCTCCCGCTATTATTTTTCTCTTTAAACTTCCCCAAGCTACTTCTGTTTACTATCCGTTGTCTAAATTAAATTTTATAGTAGGTAGGCAAAGGGAAAGAGAACTTGGGACACTCCGTTCTGTAATTAAGAAAAGATATTTAATATGAATAATATTCATCTTTTTTAAATATAATTATTCCCTGGTAATACCTCACCCTCTTAAATAACAACTTCTTATAAATTATTTTGAAAATTTATTTCTTTATTTACAAAATTGTGTAATTTTGTAGCCTTTTCTGCTCGTTGTTATTCTAGGTGATTAAATATAATAATATTATATTATACAGTACTTTATGATTAATGGATCCTCAATTTTTTCTTAAGCGTAATGACCTTGTTTAGAAAACGGGAACTTTTTTGTCTACTATGGAAATATCCCGAATATGTTATTACTATGCTAAAAAAAAACTATAATGTGCTTCAATTGAATATTAAGATAAGATCGAGTAATATGATTTATTATATATTTACTTATGAAAATATGATTGAAATAATCATTTTACACTAACAAAGTGACAGGATAACGCGAAGAGTTGAGTACCGCCAATTTCCCAACACACAATCGCTCAAAATTTGTATGGAATGTATGGCTATATGGTGTGTTTTAGCACTAGGTTCCCTTTGTCTTACTTGATATAAGCGGTATTCCGCGTAAATACTAAAATTCTCAGTTTTACGCTGTATTCCGCACATGGCAAGGTTGGCAGACGGAACTTGGGAACCTAGTGTTAAGGCACTCTACTCCGTTCCCTACTTCCTGCCGAATGTCAGTCATTGTGTGCTGAGTGGCGAAAGCCAACTTCCCGCTTTACCTACCAAAGCAAATAAATGAAAACATTAAATATTTATTTTGAATAAAATATTTTTATTCCGAACCCACGGCTTGTCGCGTTACAAGTCAACTTGTGCAACTGCGCCATGACAGGCCTCAAGAATAATGAAATAAAATTATAAATTAGTAATCTTACATATAATAAAAGTAAAAAGTTGGTCACCATATTTTTAGGTAATTCATCTTTTGTGACAATTTGCCATCGTTGAGTAAAGTGTTTGATTAAATAATTCTTATTCAATTATCTGAGTATTTGTGTAGACATGGTATTTTATATAATGCACAGTATGGTTTTACTAGATGCAGATCTACAACAGATGCGGGAGTCGCCCTCCTTAATTACATTTATAACGCTTGGGAAAACTCACAAAAAGCGGTCGGAGTGTTTTGTGATCTGTCTAAGGCTTTTGACTGCGTAGACGACGATACTTTATTACGTAAACTTAGCCATTATGGAGTCAAAGGCAGTGCTCGCGATATCATTGCTTCGTTCTTATCGTTTCCGAGCCGGTCGGGGTAGCTTCCTGTAGGACTGACACTACAGATATTTCTATGTAACTTGACGATTCAAAAGTGATTGTAATGGCCTAATTGAATAAAGAACATATTGATTTTGATTTTGAATGCAGAAGTGCACAGAACGCAACGACGATTGTCTAGAAAAATAAAATAAAGTCCGAATATTCAAAAAATGTACTTTTCTTTGTAATTAAACCAGTTTTTGATGTGAAAAACATCGTGGAACTTATTTTACGGACGTGCCTCGTAGTGCACATTTACAGTTGCACACTTGTGGCCCTGCGCTATGACTGGTCTTGATACTTTATTTGTTGTTTTATATTAATTTTAATTGGAAAACAAAGAGCATTTACAATACATGTAGTTAACACATAAATACTTTACATATGCCAACAAAGATTCCACTTATACATAAAACATAGTGATAGCATAAATCAAATTGCTGATAAAATATAATTACGCATTGAAAAATATATTAAGTGATGAAAAGAAAACGACAGAAATGATATAACATACATTATATTTCCATTAAGAAATTAGAAGTTGGAACGTCTGAAACGTCATTTCGCTTTTTATAGCACTAACAGAATAATAAATGAAAATATCTTCTTAAACATCAGATTTCTTGATATTTTTTATTGTATATTTTACAAATTATCTTTTAATTTGATATATATTTGTTGATTTGTATATAATCCGTCGTGGCGCAGGGATACTAGTGAGTTACTGTGACAGGATGTGGGTTCAATCCCCACTCGAGAATATGCATTATTCATGTTTTCAATTTAAATTTTTAATGTGAAAAATGTGTGAAAGTGGACATTGAAGCGGAGTGTCTTAACACTAAGTTCTCATATTCCCTCTGCCTACTCTACCATGTGCGGGATACAGTGTAAAGCTGAAAGAGATACCCATCTTGTTTTGACTACTATTTTGGATTAAAGAAAAAAATGATGGCATGTAAGTAACAACTGAATTTGATGTACCTACTTTACAAATTAAGTTCAAACTTTTTTTAAAAAAAGTATTAAAATTATTTATCTTTTGTTCTTAGTTAAAACGTATGTACAATTTATTGTTCATTGAACATTTTCAAAAATTACACTAAGCTTATGATTAGCGATTATTACTGTTTAAAAAAAATAAAGTCATCCAAAAGAACTAGAAAGCTAAAATTTTAATCTTAGTGAATACAGAACTCGACACCTTTATAGATCGCCTATTCTTGTGTCGGTAAACTCATAGTATTATTATGAAATCTATTAGTACTTAACATTTAACTTGGCTGTTATTTCACATGTATGTTTCGATGAATTTTTTAGTAAATTTACTTACTCTGGCATTACACGACAGACCTTCGCACTAAAATAATCAACGAAATAGAATAAAAAAATACATAAGCATTTTCTCTTACCCTAATGAGATGAAACATTATTTATACATGTTTAATGTTTAATAGACTAAAGTGCTTGAATGATCTCCAAAAGAGGTCCATTTAAAATCTGCTACATATAAATTGTTATACGAATTTCTTATATGACTTTTTTATGGTACCTACTAAAAAGTCAGAATACATTAAAACAATATGAATTTCCTAATTTCCAATTATATATAATTCCAAAAATTATATAATCATATTTTGTTGTGAACGATGGTCTGGCTAGCTGACTGAGAGATGGTTTTAAGTTCGAAACCAATTCTGGGTAATGGTTTTTTTTGTTTTTCCTGATCTACTCAAAAGGATTGTGGCGTTGAGATCCACACCTCGTCATATAGTCTCTCGGATTTAACCGAAATCAGGGGACGGGTTATTTTAATACCAAGATTTCTCTGCATCTGCCTCTGCTCTAGATGAAATTAAACAAATTAAAAAAATAAAATACTATCCACCTTTGAACTACAATTTTCTCCAATACAATGAAAAAAATCGTTATTACTATTCGATTTAGTACATTTCATGTAACTTGTAAATATATTTTATTTCTGTACCATTTTCAAGCTTTGGCTAAGTCATATGTTTTTATAAGCTACACTTGTGAGCTATGTTCCAGTTGTAACAAAATAAAAATAGCTTTTGTGTCGTTAAATATAGATATTGTTTATTATTTATAAAATATATTTAATTATTCTATGCCGTGTGATTCCGGCTTAGAATAGGATCACCCTGGTACTGATGGTGTCGTAAGAGGCGACTAAAGTACGAGTGGGAGAGTCACGTTGTCAGCAATGGCAACACGCATGGGCAGACTCGACCCGATTGTTACCACCCCCGGCATTTAAAACCGGCATTAAGTAGTGACCTTGGTCACTGCGTTTCGCATTGGGTAATGCCGGGCCCCGGTGCCCATCCAACTTACAGACCGGCAACACTCCTTTAGCTCCTCTGGCGCTACATGGGGTCGTGGGCGGTGGTGATCACTTACCATCGGATGACCCGTACGCTCGTTTGCCGTGTCTTTTCCATAAAAAAAAAAAAATTAAGTAAAGAGACCATCGTAACGTAGTGGTAAAGTGTATGACAGTAAATTCGACGTGCGTGAGTTCAACTCACATTCGAGAAACAGTTGTTTTTATTTCTTTGCGGTGGTTAAAGACAAAGACATTGCGTCTTTGTGTTGCTGTGATTGGGTGATGTTTGAGTAACGGAGTGCCTTATCACTAGGTTCTCTTTTAGGTTCCCCACATTAAATAAAAAAAATACCATCAACATGCATCCAGGTCCTGAATACTTAAAACAAATAATATATAAGTTTACTATATATCACATTCAATGTCATTTCTTTAAAAAAATAAAAAAGTTTGTTTAAATAAAATTAAATTTAAAAAGGGTTATTTTGTTATACTTACAAAGCTATTACGAATCTATGCACTAAAAATTAAAATATTATTTAAAGAAATACTTCATTGCAGTATATAACTAATTTGCAAAATATGAGAGAAAGTGTTTAACTTTAATGTTTTCACTATTTCTCTCTGGTAACAAAGTAAAGTACGGCGTTAAGTTTCGCCACTCAACACGCAATGCCTCAAATTCGGCGGAAAGTGAAGAATGAAACTTAGTGTCTTAACGCTAAGTTCCAAAGCTACCGCCTCAAATATTTCTTAAGGTATTCATACTCAGCTTCACGCTGTATGCCCGCACATGGCAGAGTAGGCAGAGAGAACTTAGGAACCGGAGTGTTAAGACACTCCGTTCCACTTCCGTTCTCCACTTTCCGCCGAATGTGAAGCATTGCGTGTTGAGAGGCGAAACTCAACTCAACTTGTATATTTCATTTGAAAATATTAAATATTTAATTTCCTCGAGTGGTATCGAACCCACAACTTGTTGTTTACAGTCACACGTTTTTGCCGCTGCGCCACGACATGCCTCAGGCCTCTTAAAGTAACTTTTTTAAAATTAACATTAATATTAAGCATAGTACAAAAATACTAATTACACTAAATTGAATTATATTGATATTTAAAAATTTTAGATACATAAATAATGTACTACTAAAAATACTTTTAGGGTACAGAAAAACAGCAAAATTTATTTTTTCATAATATTACATTATCATTTCTCCTGGATAAGAGCATGATAAAGAGCAAGTTTTACAACGGACACGTAGTCACGGCAAATATGCTGCTGTAAAAAAGCGGTAAAGGAAAGGATTTTAAGATATGATTACGTTCAGAGCGAAGAGATCGGGAAAGGGTTCGCTCAAAAATTCTAGACATTTTTTAAGATAAGGAAGTATTTTTGCAAAGGTAGACGGGAGACATTTTAGTTTTTTAACAAAAACCTGAGATGTGATCAAATTTGTGAAATATGAATATTGTATGTCTATATGTGAAATATAATATTTAATTTTCAAGAAAGTAAAGAAGCCGTCTCAGCGCGGTCTATTGTGGCGTAGGGGCAAAAGAAATAAAATGTTTAATATTTTCAAATTAGTATTTTTTTTCGCTCTGGTAACAAGGCAAAGCACTTCACATGTCTCAAATTCGGCGGATAGTAGGGAACGGAACGAAGTATCTTAGTAATCCGCATTTCGAAGGGCAGGTGTCATTTGACTATAGATATTTTATATTAGCAAATAAAAAAAAGTATTAAAAATGTCCGACTCCGAAAACCTGCTCCATTTGTAATCATAAACTGCTAATTCTATGTTCACAAAACACACACACTCACATACAGAAACACGGCGTTAAACAACGCTTTAGATAAAAAAAATTGTACTCTGTTTTCGGTTAATTCATTCAGAAGCTACATTGTAACAGACAGACAACCCAAGCATACAACGCCTCTATGTCTGCGTCAGAGATTTTTAATTAAAGAAAAAACAGTTAGTATTACCCCCGATCCACACGTATCACAGAACACTGAAATTAAAAATGAAAATTTGTTATTTTGTAATATTTTTTTATCTTCACGCTGTATCCTGCAAAGGGCAGGGTAGGGAGAGGGAACCTAGTGTTAAGACACTCTACTCCATTCCCCACTTTCCCCTGAATATGAGGTATTGCGTGTTGTTGTGTTCGCAATTCATTAATTTCATTTTTTCTTCTTCTAATAACAAAATCACATTTATAACAATATCTATACACTGAAGACTAAAATTCCAGCTAAAACATTGTTATTTTAAATAAAAGTATTTTTTTTACAATTAAAAAAAGAAACACTAAATGTTCAGGGAAGGTTGCCAAAATCTATTCTATATTCTCAAGGATTTAAATACACGAATATTTTCGTGATTGTATTTATGTTTAGTATACCATATAAACACCCGCTCAGTTTAAGCAGGTGAAGCCGCGAACGAGTCGTTAGTCAATATATATTATTGCAAATAATTGTCTTAAGACTATATTATGCTGTAAAATATAACGTACCTGTTAGCAGAACCTTTTTTAAGTTCACCTACAACATATTTCTTAGGAACAGTGCTAAAATTAACTATCTACAATAATGTCACAAATGGAGTCTATTAAACAATCAATTTTTCAACTTTCGGAG
>DWMZ01002510.1:0-13996 GCA_018249855.1 Eueides tales michaeli | reverse complement strand
ACATAGTATTTCAAAAATATTGTATATCTAGCTTGAGGACATATATACCAATAACATATTTTAATATTACTAAAATCCAAAACATCAATAATTTTTAGCTGCCCGCTTGACGTGGAATGCCCCATATTACAAATTTGACGTGTCTGTGTCTGTTTGTGGCATCGTAGCTCCTAAGCGGATGGTCTGATTTATTTATTTTTGATGAAATGTTACGGCGTTTGTTCTTATCTAAGATTCAATAAATAAAATATGTTTAGCCGATTAAAGATTGTCAGCTCTTCTCTATATTTTAGAGATTATTGTCTTGGGGGTTTTCATTTATCTATGAAGTACAAGATATATTTTAAAGTAACAGTTTTTCCCTTAATTTTCTCATTTTCAAAAGTCTAGAATAAATTTAAGCTCAGACTGATGATATTTAAGTTAGTTTTGCTTTAACAATTTCTTTAAACTGCAATTTTTTTTTTAAATTTCTTATTTATTTGTGATAACATGATGGTGTACAAATTAAAAAATGTATTTTTTTGAAATTTATATATTTTTACGGGATGTGAAAATATTTAAAATTCTTTCTAAAATCGTGAAACATTTATGAATATTTCTGTACCTTCAGTAGAATAGTTGAAAAGTTTTGTCGGACGTCAACTCATAAGTCAAAATTTTCGTAAAAAAAATGATAGTGATATTGCGAAACGAAAAAGCTTCGAGTAGTATGTATACATTATAAGTCGTTGTGAATAAACATTGAATGTTAAAAATACCACATTATATATCTAATATTGTGTGTAAATTTAGTGCAATCCGTGTACTTATTTAAATAATATCAAAGTATCTTTGTTTATTATAATTTCTGGGCTCTTTTAGAAATTGTACGTAAAAGAGTTCCGCCACTTAATATTTAATATCTCGAAAGCTGAGCGGTGCGTTGGAAACAGACTGTCAAAAACAAAAGAAAAAAAAGTGACACGATCTGAACAAATCTAATTATAAATAAAAATATTTTACACACATTCCGAAAGTTTCCCTAAGCTCTGCGACAATAGCGTATACCGCTTGATAATAATATTTAATATAAAAAGCACGTTAAAAGTTTGCAAAAGTCCGTTATCATGCCAATTGTATAAGTCGGGCCATTCACGAAGTTGCTCCACTCCAGAACACATTCTGTACTGTGACAAAAGTAGGAATAAAATAGAGGTAGGGCAGGCTTAGCTCAGAATGTTAGTTATTTAACTAGAGACCTCAAGTCCCTATGGATCTATTTCTATGCTACAATGTATACAAATATCTGATAATATAAATTATATTTTTATGTTCATGCCAGATTTCACTCACAGCAGAGTAAGCAAAGGAACCCATTGTTAAGACATTCCGTTACCTCCATCCAATTTTTGAGACATTGAGTGTTATCCGATTGATATTGACGTGACGTTTAGTCAATTTATTTTTTTAGCTTCACGCTGCCTCTGCTCTTACAAATAGCTGGATAAGTAGAGGGAACCTGGAAAGTCTCAAGACTCTATGTTCCCCACTTTCCGCAAAACCCTTGTGTGGTATTGTACGTTTAGTAGCGACACGCTATGTATCGCTTTGACACAAGTACGCGAATAAACGAAAATATAAGATATTTTAATGGGAGGTACCCATTGAGAATCAAATCTATAAATTATTTCATCGGTATTTAAAATAATAAAAAAAATATTCGGAATGTTCAGAACATCGCTTCATATAAACTTCCTCTACGACCACAACACTCGTATATTAATGTATTTAATTTTTATTGGATGATTTCTATGAATGTTTTATTTCACTTTTTATTTTTATATTGAAAAAAGCGTGGAACTACCACAGTACGAGGACATGCAGTGGAGGTCTCAACAATACTTGTCGGTACAAACCCACTGTCAAATATTGTACCTTTTATAACTACGTAAATAATTACTATAAAATATTATTGAGTCCTGTGGTGCAGAGGCACAAGTATGTGACTGTAAATACGACAGGTTGTTGGTTCGATTCCCACTCAAGGAAATGAATTATTTAAAATACTGATTTCTTTGCTCTGGTAAATGCGGTGGTGTTGAGTACCTAACTACTACCTAACTTGTCATGTACGAGTTAGAGGTTATAGGGAATCGAATCCACAATCTGTTGCGTTTATAGTTGCACGTGTACCTTGGCGCTATAACAAGCTTCAAGTTACGGGCAGCAAATAATATTTCATATTCAGAAGTTCACTTTTTAAACCTGTCATTATTTTCTTTAATTACTAAGCCTACCTTAATAAGTTTTAATTGCAAATAGCTACTTGTTGTATATGACTGAGGTAACTTTAACCATAGATTTAGTGGTACGATGAGACATCAATGATAGACTACTTCAATAAATATATTATCCAACACAGATAGATTTTTTAAGCTCCAACTAGTAATTTCTGAGATGAGAGCTTTCAACCAAACAAACAAACTCATTAGCTTTTTAATATCTATACTTATAATAAACCTGTACCTAATTATTGTCTGCACATGGAAGATACACGAGCTTTAAAATATATTATAGGGGACGTTTATTAATGTAATAGGACCTAAAATAACCAGATTTAAATTACAGTGTACACTATTATATTTTCCAACTTTCCTTTAAATATCGGGTGCCAGACACAGGCTGCAGCGTGAATCTGAAATGAAATAAAAAAAAATAATAATTTCAAATAGGCCGCTACCCACAAAAAAAATCCAAAGATGAAGTATCAAAAAAAAATACTCCCCCATCATTTCAAAAGTATAAAATACGTACAAAACGACAATAATAAGTATTCCTCAATAAAAACAAACCGCCGTCGCGACTCGCGGCTATTTCTTATTCATAGAATTTTCTTCTCCACAGATTGTTTCTTGAAACTCTTCCATTTAACTATAAGAAGTTCAAATTTAAACTCTATTTTAACGTGATAAGGTTTAAAGTACTTCAGCACGAGTGACAGCTTGGAAACGGTTAAACCTTAAAAGTAATTGAAGTTCTTAAGAATACGTTTAGTCGGTTGTCGTTATCTCTAAAGCCCTAATCTTCTTTACCGTATTGTATTAAAAATGAATTATACTTTAGTTAGTTATTTTATGCATTTTTGATGTTTTATAGCTTTTGTGACACTATCTTGGAGTCTCGTGACGCAGAGACATAAGTGTGTGACTGTAAATGTCAGGTTGCGGGTACAATCCCCACTAGAGAAAGTGAAATATTTGATATTTTGAATTTATTTATGTTTAATATTTTCATTTCCTCGCTCTGGTTACAGATGAAGCGCTGTGACAGAGATCTTGGAATCACTTTCTAAACAGAGCCTGACTGGTGCAGGTCGTGGGTGTAGGTTATTTAAGGTTAATTTAATTGCCTACAGTAATATAAAAAAAAAAAAAAAATTACGTAAGTATTAGGCGTGGGTTGAGACATGCAGATCCAATAACTTTTGTCTCAGTAAGTTAACTAAGTAAACTACTTATTTAGAAAACATATAGACCCACGTCTAAGCAAGTACTCTGACCACTGAGCCATGTGTTCTCATCAAGCTATGTTAAAATTCTTATACGCTTGTTACAAATATTGTTACGTCTCTGTACAGATAATTTTACAAATTTTTACTTAACATTTACCTTTGTTAAGCGAAAATATGCTTAGAATTATCTTTTGGCAAAAGAGAATTCTATTTATTAAATATTTTGAATTTCTAAACGTTTTCTAAATAAATATATTTCAGTTTTAAGTGCACAATTAAAAAATGCTAAAAATACTAATTAACTAATCCGAGCAACAATAAATCAAACATTTCACACGTTCAATGTTACCATCCTACCACTGTAAGGCCCATTAGTAACATGCAGAGGATATCATAATGCTAGTGTATCCTGAGGCAGCTATCTCCAAATTGTCAACAACATAATTTAGTATGAAATACTTCGCTCCTCGCCGTCGGGCGCCGCGCCAGCCATGTGTCACTGCGGAGACTACAGTATTACAGCGATGTTGGTAATGTGAGAACGATTAAATAATTTACTATCAGTTCCTAGATTTATACCAAACATGGTTAGAATAAGGTATTATTTTCAAAATCAGAATCAAATACTTGTTAATGTTTTGTCTCTCTTTCTCTCTCATCTTTACGCTGTATTCCGCATATAGCAGGGTAGACAGAAGGAACTTGGGAACCTAGTATTAATACTAGGGAGTACCTTAAGGTACTCCGTTCCGTTCCCCACATTGTTAATCTTCTATATCTATATTATATATAAAAATCAGTTGCTGTTCGTTTGTCACGCTCTCGTTATCTCAAATTCAAAAACGGCTTAGCCGATTCAGCTGACTTAACGTAGTCGGTTAAACGGTACGAAAATACGGATAATTTGACATGAAGTTAGTAAAAACAACAATTTGACTTTTGTTTATTACGCTCTAATACTAAAACTATTCAACAGATTATCATAAAACATAGTACATCATCATATATCTTAATGCACCACCTACCATCATTTATATAACTCCTATAACCAAAGGTTGCCTGGAAGAGATCGCTTCAAGCGATAAGGCCGCCTTATTGTACACTTTCTTCCTTTTTTAGTTTGTATATTTAATATGCTTTTTTTTTTGTGTGCAATAAAGTATATTGTATTGTATTGTATTTTTATCGCGTATTTAAATTTTGATATAAATTATTCAACTGTTGGTAATGAAATAAATGCATGCCTAAAACCGTATCATTTGTACGTAAAGACTGGAATGGCCTGCACTGCCTCACATTTTAAAAACAAAAGTAGGATCAGTTGTGATAATGCTGCGCAACATTTATCAACCTCGACTGTGTAATAGAATGAGACAGGCTTTGGAGAGAAACTAATGAATAACAAAATATGATCATTAGGAAAAATGCAAAGAAGAGGATATCTCGATTCCAGGTATATCGATGATTTACCATTTCATTTTAAGTGGTTACAAGTTCCCGCGCGTCATGCATTTGCAATAACCATAAATATATCGCAAGGTCAGTCGTTACAAGTTTGCGGAATCAACTTGGATTGCGCTATTTCGGACAGACAGGGGTTTTATGTGGTGCGTCGCGCGTTCGCCTGTTGGAAAACCATCAGCCTTATATATTTAAGCTCCGCAAAAGAAGACAAATAATTTAACAAAACGCTTTAATTAATTAAGTGTATTTATTTAGAAAACGTTTAAAAATTTTAATGTAGTAGGATTTGAACGTCCAAGCGCTCCCATCACGTTCTCATTAGCTTAGTGGTCAGAGTGCTTCGACGGTTTCCAAGAGGAGTTGTTTTCTGAATAATTAATTTCCTTTCCAAAGTGTGGATTAACATAAAAAAAATAGTAAAATATTTCAAATACCAAACGAAATTATAACGATCTGATGTGAGTATGTGCGAATTGTGATCTGAATGTGTGTGAATGTGCGTGTGGGTAAAAAGTAGACAGAGGGAACGTACTACTTATTACGTTAAGCTCTCTATTTTCCGTTCAATTTCCGAGTCAATTCGTAACTCAACGCCGCATATTATCAAAACATACAATTTTGTATTAAAATTTTAAAATGAAACCACTAATACCGATGTTTATAATGAGAATTTGATAAATTGGTAAATAATATGATATCGTGGTAGGGTTCTGAGCGAGCGGGCGGCGCGCGCTGGCTGGCGGCCAGTACTGCGATACATCGCGAGGAATTAATCGTCTCACTTAACGGATTTATTGCTCTCGCGCCAGAAACACTGGCGCTGGTTCCAAAGTGGAAACTTATAGTTTCTTATTTACAATTTTATATTACTTGTTGAGGTTCCTTTTATATAAGTCTGTGAGGAAATTAATGAAATGCGTTGAACTACGGAATATTTCAAGATTAGGGTATAAAATGCAAAAACTGTTGAATTTCAATATGAATTTAAAATTGATAAATTGATTCGGTGATGGATGGATGAATTCAAAAACACTATGTTTTTGTATAGAGGAATCCATAGGAAATATCTATGTATATACATACATGTTAATTCCATAATTAATATTATGAAGATGAAAATTTTATTTTAAAGCCTTTTTGACGTGGAGGTTTCGATCCCTACATATTTTTTTGAGTAACGGAACTCAACGCCGCGTTTCGCTTTGTTACCAGAGCCAAAAAAACATTGTAAGTATATTTAAATTGGAAATGTTAAATATTTCATTTCCTTGAGTGGGACACACCCATAACACACAGTTTACACGCTTGTGCCCAGACAGTGCAACGACAGGTCTCAAATTATATTTATATAGTTATTTATTAATAATTTATTTACTGGCAAATATTAAAACAATACCCAAGATACTAAATAGTAACAACAATGTGAGTGTGTGAGGTCAGGAGCGGCTAATGTGACAACTTGGTGTCCTCCGCGGCGCCGCGCTACCGACGACCGCCGTGTGATGACTCCATTAAAACTTTATAATGATAATAATTACGTGAAAATATGTGTCGTTACATTTAAATCGATGTTAGAATTGTCTCTTTAATAATTTTACGATAAGGCTTATACATATTGCTAATTACATTATTTTTGCTTAGAAAAAGCAAATTCGTACTTTCGTAACAGTTTTAACCACTTCTCTCCACTTCTAAAGACGTAATGTTTCGAAAATCAGTAGAGCATTTAACCCTAGGTTCCTTCTGCTTTCCAATTATATATGAATAACAGCGGAATGCTAAAATAATAACTGAAATTATTTTCACGATACTTCTGCTTAGTTCTAAATTCGTTCTTCAATAAATATCCATTGCACAACATAATATCCCCGGAAATAGAGCCGTTGTATAGAAATAATTGTAATAAAAACCGTCGTAGTCGCCTGCAGATGCACCGAGTGGTGTAAAGGTAAGCATTTCTTTGCCGGCACCGCGTCGCGCGCTGGCGACGCTCCAGATACGCTTAGACAAGGTTATTGTAGGCTTACGAGTCGGGCCACGACAATGTCTGAGTGACCAGAGATATTACCTAAATATATAATATTATAAAGCTATTCTTAGCTCTGTTCTGCACAAGTGAGTGGTAAGAGACGAAGAGGGAGACCGTAGCGTTTGGCGCTCCGTTCTCTCTGGCCACCTCGCTAGAGATACAGCGTGAAGCTGAAAGAAAATATAATATAACAACACTCTAATATTTATCATAATGATTTTCTCGATTCACATAAAGCGATATAGACGGAATTTATGTGTAATGTCAATCAAACACGTTGTTGAAATTATTCTTAGTTCTTTATCTCCATAGAGCATACAACAAACGTAAAAGGAATGAACTATTTACACGCTCTGACGATAAGACAGACCGCTCCGCCATTCACATTCATGAAAGTGGTGATTCATATGTCTTAAAATTAGCTTCCTTCGTCCTACTCGTGTGTGTATATATATATATATATATATATATATATATATATATATATATATATATATATATATATATATATATATATATATATATATACACACGTTTGTAGGATACAGAGTGACGATACAACATATATTAATATATACTTCCCAGTTTCGAAGGCACACTACAGAATACAAACCATCGATTACATTTAAGCTTCACTTTAAACTTCCTAACCCCGGCACTCCGCTTCATACAAACACAAACATGAATTCAATTGAGGACTTACAGTTTTATCTTCTACATTTATTTGTTGTGTTTTGGTCAACTCGCAATTATATTAGTGATGGTTAAATATATTTAAAAAACTTTAAGACTTCTTGAAGTTGAAAAAAAAATCTACGTATTTTATTATTGTTTTCGTTGTTTAAAAACATAGAGATATTCTTATATTAGATACTAGACTTACAATTCTATTCAATATCCGTTTTGTTTGTGTTTTGGGTTTGATTCCCACTCGAGGAAAAGAAATATTCAGTAGTCTCTCTTAGTTCCGCTACGCAATGCCTGAGATTCTTTTTGGAAGTGGGGAAGAGAACGGGGTGTCTTAACACTAGGTTCCCAAATTTCCTCTACCCACACTGCTATGTGCGTGATACTGCGTGGAAATAAAAAAGAAAGCTACCATTTTGTATATAAGCTTATAACAGAACGATAATTAATATGTTGTATTACAAACACTTTAATTTACAGGACAAAGTAACAACGGAATATGAAACAAAAACCTAGTTAATAATTTTATAGCAATTTGTAATTAAACGTAGTTCGCTGTAAATAAGTTGTATCTTCGTCTATAGAGAATAGTTGTTAGTCCGTGGGAACGTGCGGGTGGTGAGGGCGCGCCAACCGCGCTTGCTAGTCCATCTAGACTCGCTTATTTTTATCGCTTTCACAGTTTATACTCAAGCAACCAATATTTTCCTGTAAGTTATTGGTAAATGTAAAGCACGGCGTTAAGTTCCTCAATACACAATGTCTTAAATTTGGCGTAAATTGGGAACGGCGTTCGTTGCGAGCGTTCTCTTAGTCTTATGTCAATCATTATTACTTAAAGTTTGATTTAACATTTTCATTTCAATATTAATTTTCGTTTCCGAACAACAACTCGATGATGACGAACACTTTCAAATGACAACGTCATAAATCACTTCATTATACTTTATGTATACTCTAAGCTTTTTATCAGCAGTTAATTTATTCATCATTTTTTGAGTTTGAGAAGAAACGTCGTGTGTTACAAAAAAATTTAAAATTCATCCTGAATCCATACAATAAACTACTGTAGTATATTGTTAATCGATACATATAGGAGTCATTTCCTGTAACGTATTTACCAAACTGTTCCATCAGCAGCCGCAGAAGCAGCAGTAATGTGGAACGAAGACCAACTCCTACGTACTAACGAGGCATTGTTGATCCACCGGAACATTAGAGCAGACCGCACGCAACGTCGCTCGGCTCTCCGCACCACTGCGGCACCTGTGTATTATATGTCGATTATAACGTCACATGTAGGGGAGGATGGGGAAATCACGCACGTTTCTATTTACAATGGCCTCTAATGCCTTTAATATTATTGTTTATTCGTATGTTAGGTAAATTTACGTAATATTTAGAGAAAAAGAAGCAATATTAACTAAATAAAAGATCGAAGCTTATCGTGCCACAGAGACATAAGCGTAAAACTGTCAGTACGATAGATTGTGGATTCGTTCCTCACTAGAGTAAACAATTTTTTTTTTTAATTTCTTTGCGCTGTTAACAAGGCAAAGCTCGGCGTTGAGTTGCGCCACTCAACACGAGATAAATCAAATTCGACGGAAAATGTGGAATGGAACGGTGTATTTTAACACTAGGTTCCCAAATTCCTTCTACCGTGTGCGTCAAGCTACAAAGAAAAGAAAAAAATATTTATTTTATATATTATAAGCCTGAACTGTTTGTTTGCTAGAACATTAAAATCTCAGAAATCTCTTCCAAGGAGGAAGTCTATAATTTCCTCGTGTGATGATTGAACCCACAACCTGTCGTCTTTACAATCGCCCGCTATTGCCCCTGCGCCACGATAAGCCTCAATATAAACATAGTAATATACATACACTTGTAACAGAAATATATATAAACAGAGTTAAGCAATTCCACCGATACTTCCGTAGTATCGTAAACTGCGAACCAATTACAGTTGTACTACAACTCAGTCCTCTGAGCGTTGGAACTTGCCTCGCAAGTTGCCCGACGACGACCGTGTACGCTGTACGACGACGACGTGTGAAACAATGTATATAAGGAGTGTCGTCTTACTAGCAATTGTTGTGGGGAATTTTTATGTTTAAGGTAATAGGTTCAAATTAAATGGTATTATTTGGTATTATTATATGGCCTGTCGTGGTGCAGGGCACAAGTGTGTGACTGTAGGTGCGATAGTTCGTGGGTTCGATCCACACTTGTGGAAATTAAGTATTTAATATTTTCAATTTAAATAAAAATTATTAAATGTTTTACTTCTTGGTTGAGTTTCACCTCTCAATACGCAATGCCTCAAATTCGGCGGAAAGTGAAGACGGAACTCTTTTATCTTCACGCTGTATCCCGCACATAGCACGCTAGGCAGAGGGAACTTGGGAACCTAGTGTTCTGCTTCGTTATTAGCGTATTTTTAAAGTTTTCGCTAGCTTTTTTTTGGTAAATTGTAGAATAACAATTTAAAAATGTCAATAATATTCTATTATATATTTTTAATCTGTCTTAGATATCTATCAAATATAGCCAGGACAGAGAAAGTATGTCATTAAAACATATTTTATACGTGTAGGCACCACGGTATATACCCACCACCCACACAATGGGCAACGGCCCAAATAACTTTAGGCCCTTGCGTCGGCCGGCTCTATTTTATTAAATATATTCAACTAATAAAATAAACAATATAATAGCGATAAGTAAGTAACATGTCATAATTAAAGTATTTCCGTAGCAGCCGCCCGTCCCGCGGGATGCAGCGTACTGTGGTCGTAGCGTACCGGTAATAAACACTGAAATGTTTACTTTTTACCTTCACGCTGTATCCCGCACATAGCACGCTAGGTAGAGGGAACCTGGGAACATAGTGTTAAGACACTCCGTTCTACTTTCGTTTTTCACTTTCCGCCGAATTGGAGGCATTGCGTGTAGAGGCGAAATTCAACCAGAGCGAAGAAATGAAAACATTTATACAAACATTTCATTTCCTCGAGTGGGGATCGAACCCACAACCTGTCGGTTACAGTCGCACGCTTGTGTCGCTGCGCCACGACAGGCCTCAATGTATCTCAATTGTATGAAGTTTAATATGATCATTTATCGCTGAGATCAAGTAATAATGTATCATCGACTGTAGTAGGTGATTGAGAACCCGATATGTCATAACGCGTCGTCTCACGTCTGTCACACGCTTTGTATTAGTATTAGTTAGCGTATACGTAAATATTCTATTGACTATTATTGCTGTTACAGTGTACTTAAGTACCTACTGTTAAGACACTCGTTACGTTCCCCAATTACCGGAGAGTTTAAGAAATTGTGTGTTGAGTGGTGGAACTCAACGTCACCAGTCCGAGGAAAATTTAATATTCATTAATTTACTTCCTCGAATAGAAATCAATCTCAGAACCTGTCACATTTACAGTCACATGCTAACCTCTGCACGCAGACTTTATTTCTATTATAAGTATTCTATTTTAAAACAGGCATATCTTAATTTAAGTGTATATTAAAGCCGCTAACTTATATAATGACAATGTATCCCACTAATTGTTCCGCACAGATTTTTCTCATTAAAATTGAAACTATTCTTGAGTAGTTTATAAAAACTGTGTCTTCTGTAGTTTTATTCATGAAGTAAAGTAAATGACTTCACACCGCGGACCGCTCTTCGTCTTCTTCCAGCACCAACTCGTATTACAATTCTGCGGCTAAAATATTCATTTTGAAAAGTATTCGCTAAAAAATTTAAGTTAAAATTGCTCGGATATTGCTTTTAGTTTCATTTCAAAATTACTTTTTATTTCGGAAACGTCTCTAAGTGACTTTATATTCAGAAGCGATCCGTTTGTAATTTATCTGTTGTCGCTGTTAATGTGTTTCAAGCTGGAATATTTAATATATATTAAGTTGAATATGTAGAAAAAGATACAAAATATTAATGACTTTGTGAAACTTAACAAAAGAAAAACAATACTATATATATTTTTTACTCAATAATAAATTAAATTGATATTTACTGTTATTATTAGAACCTTTCATGTACCTTAACCTCGTAGTATGTAGTTAGCTACACTAACAAACAACTAATGTACAGCAATATTTTATTTATTTTAAACTTATAATTTAATTATTTCATATAAAGCTCACTACACTGTCCAAGAATATTTGAACAATAAGTATATATTTAATTTAAGATCATTTGAATTTCATGCAGTAGTCACCATTGTATTAAACAATGAAATTGTAACGTCATTCAATATTGAAAAGGTTGAGTTTCTTTTTGGCTCTTATCAGCAGAACCGTATTCCGAACAGAGGTGGTAATTTTATGTCCATTCGACGATTCAAAAGTGCTTGCAAAAGTCTACTTGATTATACAATATTTTTAATTAAATTTTTTAAAGTGACACTAGAAAAAAGATCTAATTATAATTCTATACGCGACATAACTTAAACATTCACTGACAAAATGCAACATCTAAAATGTATACAAATAAAGAGCGTTATCCCCACACATACGTACATATACAGACACACACACACACACACTCGCACACATACACTTGCGCCATAAAAAATTCTAACGAATTCATAATTCCATTCGATGCTTCTCAAATGGAATTTAGTATGAGCTTTAACTAAGTGTAGATTAAAAAGCTTAGGACAGGTATCGCTATATACTCTCAACACACTGTACGTGTTGCTCTACAGTACAGCGCACAATCATATGTTTTAACAAAAAAAAACTGTCAAAAAACAAGGCACTGATCGTATGACACCTGATTGTATTTTAACAGGAAGTAGACATATGCACTTATTTTGTATGAAATGGAGTGCTGGAGGTATTGCGTGTTGAGTGAAGGTACTCAAAACGCACTCTACCTTGTTACCAGAGGGAGGGAGGAAATAAAATATTAAATATGTAATCCCCCAATTGAGGATCAAACTCAGCCTATCGTGTCCACAATCACAGGCGTGTGCCTCATGATAGAAATGAAATTCTTGAATTCATATCAATAAATTTCTTTGCAAATAAAAATTTTCGTCATAAAAATATAACATAACAATTTTTAACGCAATGTTTTTTACCTTGCCGCATATTGCATAGTAGGGAACTTGGAAATCAAATCTTAAGACAGAAGATTACACCTATATTATAATTAAAAAATGAAAATATTATTATTCAAACGAATTTATATTGAAGAAATCTTTTATAAAAACCATTCTCATCAATAAAATACAGAAAACGACAGTATATAACGTAATGTTAACCTAATGTAACACCCTGTATATAAAATCAGCTCATACACAACGTATGTAAATAGATACAAGCACACGTACATACACATACTCGTAGTTCATACATTAGTCACCAGCCGGCTAACACGAGCTCGCATCAGACGGCGCGGTCAACTAATTAGCTCTATTAATGTTGCCTTTCACCGCATCCAGCTGATACGGAAATCTGTTTCAATTACAAATAATGATATATGAGTATAGAAATGCGGTCTATTCCATCTATAAAAGAGTTAGTAAAATAATCTTGTGTAATGATTTAAAAAAATCATAATTTTTTAACCCATGAAGTTAAAATAATATAGTAAAATAAACTCCCTTCTTGAAACAGCCTACATATTAGTGCAAGCTGAATTATAATGAAAACTGGCAGACCTGTCGAGGCACAGGGGCACAAGCATACTGATGTAAACGCTATAAGTTGTCCGTTTAATACCTATTCGAGGACATGAGATATTTAATTTTTCATTACTGCGATCTGGTAATTTTTCATTACTGCGATCTGGCAAAGCGCGGCGTTGAGTTTCGCCACTCAACATACAATACCTAAAACTTAGTAAGGAGTATCTTAACACTAGGTTCCCAAGTTCTACCTGCATACGTGCCATGTGCGGGATATATCGTGATATTGCAACGTACATCGATGGAAATAGTCTCTATTTATATTAGTATAGCTGAACTGTGTGTTTGGTTCAGAGCGATAATCTCAAGAAGTACTGATCTGAGTTGTATAATTCTTAAATTGTAAGAAAAAATATTTATTGAGAAAGGTTACAGAAGTTAATAATTTCTATGTATATACCCTACTGTACTTGTAGTCAGACTTATTATCATAATTTATCATACATGATACTCAAGCATTACTTACTTTCACGAGGGAGAAGCTGTAGGAACAGTCAATACTATATGAAGGTAATAATATTTTGCATATTAATCAAAATCAAATCATCCGTAGTATAATTTCATTTCTTTTTTTTTTTTTTTTTTTTTTTTTTTTTT
>DWMZ01002509.1:0-14005 GCA_018249855.1 Eueides tales michaeli | reverse complement strand
GTGACATACAAAACATGTTTGGAAAAATTATATAGGTAAATTGTGAAATGAATGAAACATATTTAACAAAATTTTTATTCATCTTGTTCATCGAATTATAACATTCTCGCGCCTCCAAGGTTGTTAATCTCCTCGTCGGGGGCCTTAAGACCTAGCAATTGAAACCTAATTTAAAGCTTAATATTCCCGAGTACTTAATGGGTCACAAGGGGTTCCGCACAGTATGAAATACAGTAAGCACTTCAAAGTTCTGAAAACACATTGGGTTTTTTTTCGAAACAAATAGCAGAATACGCACGCAAGTTCTTGTAGATCAAGGTTAGCTTCTTACTTTTTGTACTTTAGGTACAGGTAGAAAACTTAAAAATAACCTGCAAAATATGAAAATAAAAAACACTTTCCTAATCTAAAATATTAAATTTCAATACACATAAATTGTTATTCGTTGAATGAAGACCATTATAGCATCGACTTTCAAAATTCATAAATGCAGATCCATAGAGCATTAGCACTGTACTAGAAAGTCAATAATTCTGTTATCATAATCTACCTTCGTGAAAGGAGATAAGCCATCAGTTATTGGCTCGTGAGAACTCGGACGTTTAGTTGTGTTCGTGTTTATATTCCAATCACGGACATAATATTTGGAAAAATAAACAAAAAAAGCTTTTTTGTAATTATAAGTTAAATTAAAAATATTGTTAAATAATATATAATATATAACAGATATTATTTTATGTTTCATTTCATCGCTCTGATAACAAGGTAAAACCGCGGCGTTGAGTTTCGCCACTCAACACGCAACGCCTCAAATTCGGCGGAAAGTGGGAAACAGATGTGAAACGGAGTGTCTTTACACCCAGGTTCCCAAGTTCCCTCTGTCTATCCTGCCTTGTGTGGGATATGGCGTTAAGCTGAGTTAAGTTAAATAATAATTTGTCTTGTATCTTTTGTTCGAATACTTAGATTAGCTAATAATTGTTTGCACAGCAAACTTAGATTGAAAATAATTTAAAGCTCGTATTTCATTTTTTGTGTTCTTAAAAAAATAGACTATAAACAATAATACTCTTTATCAATCGTCACTTTTACTAGTAGGTATATCTTCTAGTAAACTTAAATAGAAAAGTTAAAAAGAAAAACTTAAAAAGAAAACGTTCAACAAAAGTTCGATACTAACTTGTATTGAGCCACGAACTTTACCGTCGCTCGGGGAACTGAGTAAGATCATGAAGGAGTCATTTAAGGTCGCTTATACATATTTATATTCATATATTAGACAAATGTTTCGTATATATATATGAATAGATATACATATATTATCTAATAACAATAAATAATTGTAAATTCAAATACAGCTAACAAGTAAACGTTTCGGTATCAATGTTCTACTAAGCCAAAGTGATTACGTGTGATCAATTGTTGGCTCCGGTCGCTCAGATAAGACTAAGTACGGTAATGAATTCCGCCATTTGACTTACGTGAATTCAACTTCTACGTTATAATGAAAGATTTTGGAAAATACATTACATTTGCAATGAAAACACCTTATTACCATTTTCGTTAGAGATGTTCTATTTTACTTCCATTGTTACACTAAATTGATAATGACTTAACCAGATCTTAAGCAACTTTATGCTTCCCCAGACCGGTTGTTGTAAAATTTCAATTTAAAACTTGCTCCGTATATAAAGGAGTAAAAAGAACTAAATAATTTTAATATATTTACGAGTTCTGTAAGTTTTTTTACCCGACTCCGTCGTTCAAAAGACGATACTGTGTATCAGTCCTTATATGTACATATTTAGGTAATTTGTATTTGTGTTTGTTTCTTTGATAGAGACCAAACTACTTAACCGATTTTGATGTTGTCAAATAGTATTTTGTTAAAGCTAAAACTAAAACTATGTTAAAATAGTACATAACAAGATTTGACTTTAAAAAGCATAGCATTACTTATGTTCATTATTCTTCGTTTGAGTCTAGACAAGTACAGAGTCTAAAGTCAAGTAAGCTGTATCAATTATATAAGAACTTTAACGTAGCTTGATTAGAAGACAAGAAGAGTTATCAGAGCGGCTTCAAAGAGACGCGGCATGAAATCTGGCTAGGTAGGTTTTCTAAAGAAATAAGTGTCTTTTCTTATGCGTTGCTATAGGCTAGTATATAATTGTAATATGTTGTTTAAATCCACATTCGTAAAAAGACTTTAACTAATAATTGCACAGATTACGAAAGATATTGTACAGATATTATTAGTATATATTTTCTTGGATAAAAACAAAATGATTTCATTCGTTTCAAAAAATCTCAAATAATTATAATTTTGATGAAAATATTTGTAATTACTCTTTGGTCCCAGGAAAACGTTTACATCGCGGCGTTTTGTTTGCAAGAATATTACTTTCACTCTTTAATATTTAATGAGGGTTTTTAATATTAATTTTATAAGAAAATATTTTATGACAAATTTGGGCGACTTACCGAGAATTTAATACTTATAACGATTATAACTTTTGTTAATATAGTTTTTTTAGCATTGCTTTCTATCTGTAGCGGACCGTAGAGTTTCACGCTCAGTTTGCTCTTACTGCCTAGGGCGCGAGCGTCATACACTACGGTCATCGATATAAGATATGTTTGAAATATGTTATTTGTAGGACTATTGTATTATAGTAAGTTGTAATATATTTGTTTTTTTTCTTAGTTTCACAATTTTTTTGTGAAACTATGTTATTATTATTTATTTTAACAGAAAAGTCAAGTAGAGGCCTGTTGTAGCGCAGAGGTATCAGCGTGTAACGATCCGCACTCAAAGAAGCGCAATATTTCATATTTTGAAATGAAATATTTAATATTTACAAAGAAATATTAAATATTAAAATGAAATATTTAATATACGCAGCGTTGAGCTCTGCCAATCAACACGCAATACCCAGGAAAAAAAAGTTTCATAATTTATCTGTATTTGAGTAAGGGAAGTTGATTTTCGCAATGGAACACGTAATATTTTTAAAATCAAGCGATGCTTCGATAATGATATGACAGAAACACCAACATGTTTTGTTACATCAAATTGTGACAAAGCGAAATTGTTTTAGGATTACTGGTTTATCGTATGGGATGAGTCGAACATGTCTCATTAAAAGCCCATAGACGCCATTGATTGTTCTTAAAATAACACTTAAAGTTGGAGTTCCGGTAATGCTGATGAGACATTTAACTTCATCGAAATTATGCTATGAGACCCATCTTAAAGTCAAATTCACTGGTGCTGGTGCATGTTTTACTGTGCGTATAACTTATACCCATCATTGTTCCGTTCAAATTTTTTTATATAAATATTTACATAGGATCAATCGCAATCACTAAATTTGTATTTTTTTTCTCGTCCCTTTTGTGCGTGTGCCACTGTGTTTATTATAGCACTGAATATTTGTGAAAACTATTGTAATATGGTTATATTATTTATTGCGAGACAACTGTAACAATACCCGTATCTTTAAAACATCTCACAAGGAATCTCAAGGCACTTCTTTTAAAGATAGATATTGAATTTACATCTGCAGTAGTGTCCCAAGTTGGTATTTCATAGTACAGAATACTAAGATAACAGCTTAAATAAACTTAGCAGTATCGACGCCCGGCATAATTGGCTTAGGTAAACCTAAACTTATTAACTTCGAACGCTCTGAACTGAGTTGTGATAAGAGTGAGCAAAACAATTATGAAAGAATGGCAAAAATGGTTATGAAGGAAAAATGCGTAGTGAGAGGGGGGGAGGGAGACCTCGGTTAACCTTCAAAAACACAGTAGATATTTACGACAGTGGAGAAGGGTTACGTAAAAAACACGAGGACTTACCGGAGGGCATGTATCAAGAGGTTAGTGACAGTGGACGAGGTGTTCTTTACTTGCCGGAGGCTAGGGATATACATAGAGAGAAGATAAGTAAGTAAAAATTCGAATTCACTCCAATCACGCCCAGTTTCTCTTTAACTGTGTACCCAAGACGTTTTCGTTACAAATTATTTTAAAGTAAAATAAAAAAGAATATGAATCTTTGCGAAGTCACGTCATTTTTATGGGTCTATGGCTACGCTAATTATTGTTGACTTTCTCTATTCCTCAATTTTTAGGAAAAATATTTTAGAAATAAATTGTGTATTTTTATGGAGATTACTTTATTCCCTATAAATATGTATAAGTTTAACAAAGAACATTTATACTTATAATAAATCTGTAACTGATCACTGTCTGTACATGGAAGATATATTATACAAAAATCATATAGGAGACGTTTAGTACTTAAATAGGGTCCAAAATAGGGATTTTTATTATTTTTGTCAGTTTATTTGTTTGCGCTGGTACGCACTGCTAGACTTCTGCTAAATCCATTTTTTGTTTTATCATAAATAATTCTGGCCCAAAGCACAGTTTTGGTTCGGAACTGACCGAGGAACATGTGAAGTTACTTTCGCTGTACGTCAACTTCAAGAAGAAGAAAGCGAGCAAAATCGCAATCTTTATCCCTGTTTTGTTGATCTGAAAAAGGATTTTGACAGCGTGTCTCGTGATGTTCTCTGGATACTATTGAGAGATGATGATTGCAGGAGAGTCTGTTAGGATTCTTAGACTAACACAGAAAGGTATTGGCATTTCTATGTTGCCGCAAATAATTATCAGTGAAACCTTATTCCCGTCACCTGTAGAGCGAATCATATACTCTGGCTCATCCACTGATTATTTTATTTTTATGTAGATAGAGAAGTCGGACTAATAACCATTTTCTGCGTGTTATTTTATATAATTTTATTAAGTAAACGTGAATTTAAATATTAAATATTGCACTTCTTCGAGTGTGGATAGGCTGTGGGCTCAAACCCACAACTTATCGCTTACAGGGATACGCTTGTGCCGCTGCGCTGCAACAGGCCTTAGGATAGGTAACGTAAGAAAGGAAGGTTTGAACTAGTCACCATGTCCAAAATCGGTCGGAAGTTTCCACTCATATATTTCTCATTTTCTGGCTCATCATATATATTTTTTTCAATTACATGCATTAGTGTCCTTAGTAAATATTTGCTAACTATAGCATGATAAAGCCTGGATGAAGCGGAATAAATGGTGACATCGGAGAGTTCTTTCACTTTGCTCCCTTTAAAGTTAAGAGACTTAAACAGTTTAGACAAACATTATAAAGTATACATTTTTTGATCGCATCTTGGCATCTAAACATAGCGCAAATATATTACGTATTAAGCAGAAAAAAAAGACAAAGTAACAGTGATCTAACACAATCTAAATAAGCTCTGCTTGGAAATATACTTGTTTTAGTTCAAATATACAAAATCATAGCTTTTATTTTGAATATTATTTTAATTTTTTCTTTATCTTCACGCTGTATCCCGCACAAGGCAGGGTAGGCAGAGGGAACCTGGGAACCTAGTGTAAAGACACTCTGTTCCACTTCCGTTTCCCCACTTTACGCCGAATTTGAGGCATTTCGTGTTGAGTGGCGAAACTCAACGCCGCGTTTTGCCTTATGACCGAAGCGAAGAAATGTAAAATTTTTTTATTTAAATTGAAAATATTAAATATTTAATTTCCTCGATTGGGAATCGAACCCAGAACCTGTCGCTTACGGCCACACACTCGTGCCGCTGCGCCACGACAGGCCTCAATTATTTTAATGTAGGTACAAATAGTTTCACCACACACATTACTATAACATATAATGATTGTTAAATAAGAATTTAAAGTGAAAAAAGATGGAATTTTCTTTTATCTTCAGCTTTATAATAATACTTTAGATAAAAGTATACATAATATAACTATGTAATACGCTCTATATACTGACATTGGATGTAAGCAGTATACATCAATACAACTAGCTCGTTCTTTGAGTAAAGTAATTTCCACGAACATAACTGTGCTTGTTTATGTGATTAGGTTCACGTCCGCTTGTTGTTCCAAGACGGGCTTTACGAGCTCACTGGCTCGTGGATGACGGTGTCATACTCGTAACTGCAGTTTAACATAATGCCATGTAGAGCATGGTATCAAATAAACTAAAGATTTTTTTAGCTTCACGCTGTATCCCGCATGGCAGGGTAGGCAGAGTGAACCAAGTGTTTAGACACTCCGTTCCGTTCCTCAATTTCCGCCGAATTCGATTCCGTCGAGTTTACGTGTAGAGCAGTGGAACTTGTCGCCGCTCTTTGCTTTGTCACTAGAGCAAAGAAATGAAAATATTAAATATTTCACTTCCTCGAGTAGGGATCGAACCAATAACCTGTTGTTTAAAGCAAATAAAACACAACCTATCATTTAAGGTAACTAAAAGTGGTAAAATAAATATAATTTGTTAATCGTCCAGTATAATTTCATTTAAGTCTTCGCGTCATTAGATAATAATACTTATATTAAGGTAAGAAATATTTTGACTCAGTCAACCGCATACAGAAAAGTATCATATTTTGTAATTATTTAATTCATTTTGCATTTATCTGTTATTTATTTGCAAGTATATGTAGTTGTCCGTGAGATTGCAGCCGCACAAAGGATGATATCGAATATTCCGAGTGTCAATTACCGCTCTCTGCTTCACGATGAAATAAAATATTTTGAATTTCATAATAAACATACTTCTTATTCGAAAAATATAGTTACTTTGTTTTTTTTTTGCAATAAACTTTGGTTTTTTGCAAGAAAAGTCTTTATTGCGGTATTATTATTTAAAACTTTCTATATTTATTATATAATATGAAAAACTATCGTAATTAAAATACCAAACAAATATATTTATGCTGTCGATATTTCCCTTTTTACGCAGATATTCATAGTTTCTTAAGTGATTTGCTTAGTCTTTGCTTAGTATTTCAGTCTGAATGGATATTTCCTTCGTCGCATCGCGGCGTGTACTTTGCCGTTGACAAATATTTGATAAATCATTTCATATTTACAATATACCTCCTATTTATATAGATTTATTAAAGTTTCGTTAAATATCACTTAAATCATTAACTTCCAAGGAATTCATTTGAGAATTTTAAATATATTTCGAGAAATTCTGATAGTTTAAAAATAATAAATAATGAACATTCTGACTCTATCGTACCGCAATCGGAAAACTTTTTTCCCACTCTGGGGAAACTACTATAAATATTATTTTCAATTCCCAGTTTTTATTTTGATCTCAAAATGGTTTTTGCACGCCTCAATACTATAACAACATAGTTTCTCTCTTTCTCTCTCTCTCTCTTTCTACTGTAATTAAAGCGTAATATAAAATAAAAAACTATAATTTGTTCTTATAATTTTTTTAACATATATTGTGATGACGTTGCGTATTCAAAATAGTTTTTATTTATATAGTTATAAATAAAATCTTACAGTTTAAATAATAAGGACTAAATGTGTAAGTAGAATTTTTTTTTAGCTTTATAGAACAATATATTTTTATTATTACTAACGAGTATCTTTAAGTGATAATTAGTCTTTAACTTATTTTTTTTTTTGTATATTTAAATACTGTAACTGCCTACGTAGTTGAACGTATAGTTTTAGTTACCCTCTCAGCTTCACGCTGCAAACCACACATGGCAGGGTAGACACAAGCACCTTGGAAACTTAGTGTTAAGACACTCCGTTTCCCACTTACCGCGGAATTTGAGGCATTTCGTGTTGAGTGGATGAACTCAACGCCGTGCTTTGCGTTGTTACCACAGTGAAGAAATAAAAACATTAAATATTTGAATTGAAAGTATTAAATATTTCTTTTCCTCGATAGAACCAATTGAGTTAATGCGTTAATAATTTATGCGATGTGGTGCTTTTTGCTGATGATACTTAATTTTTAATTTTTAAAGTAGATCGTAAGAAAGATAATTATTACAAAGTAAACAGTGTAAATACTTCACTGATTTACTATTAATAGTTTAGTATTAAATGCACAGAAAACTAAATGTATTTGCATTTAATATGCCGAACGTTAGGAAACAGAAGCTGAATTGAAGCGTTGACAATAAAATACGCATTTTTTTCTGATACCGTGTTTTTTTTTTATTTCATCATATTATGTAACTTACAAATATTTAAAACACTTCATTATAATTGTAAAAGGGCAAAGACGCTGGTGGCTGTGACACAGTTAATACTAGTACGGCTACCAACGCTCACCTCTTATTCTTAGAGGAAATTTGTAACAATTAGTAATTTGGTAAATAAATAAATATTAATATTATTTTTAGTATTTTTAAAGTGTTATTCCACACTTAGGAAAGAAAAATACTAAATTTAAAAAAGTATAAAAATTTGGACGAAGCAGGATTTGAACCTGCGCCTCTTGAAAACCGTTCAAGCGCTCTGACCACTAAGCCATCCGTCCAGATGGCTTAGTGGTCCTGAATCCTGCTTCGTCCAAATTTTTATACGTTTTTAAATTTAGTATGTATTAATATTATTGTTCTTGGGACTAACCTTAGATTCGAAACTCCAGTGGGGCCCCCGTCCGTCTTCTCTTGCGGGGAGACTGAGCTCCAATGCTTTATTTATGTTGTTTACATCTCTTTAGAAAGAAGTCTCGCCAAGAAAGTTCATATCTTACGACTCTGCTATGGGGAGAAATCTCAGAAGTGATATTTTTACTTTTATTTTAATATATGAGTACATTGTGTTGCTCAAAATGTTTCAAGGAAAACACAAAACGAGTAATAAATATGTACATTTCAAATTACATTTAGTATTTTCAACAACTCTAAGGAGCTCTTGTAAATACAAATATCATATTTCAGCATTTAATTTTTCATGGAATATGTTTGTTTTATCATGTAAAATTTTATTACCTGAACGCCTGTAAAATGGGCGCTAGTGGAGATTGAACAACAATATTATATAATACGTATACAGTACCAGCACTATAAGTAAAGGTATCAATTAATTTCATAGTAATTACTTCGCATCAACTTCACACTATGTTGACTCTAACAGAGCCAGTTTTTACTGAATTCACTTTCCGCAGTAATTTGTCAAATTGGTACGACCTCGCTTCACCGATCGTTGTAATGACTGCAAAAGCTCTAGACCTCTTTAATAAACTTATATAACACATACTTGTGTCAAAATACAAATTTTATTTAATTCAGAAAGTTATGACGAGCTTTCTGGTCACTATACTGTGCTAAAATAATTGGATATAATTATTTTTTAATAAAAAAACATCAGACATTTTAAAATTGATTGTCATTACTTGTGGGGAACAGAACAAAGTGTCTTAACACTATATTTCAAAGTTTCCTCTGCATACCGTGCTATATGCGGGATACAACGTGAAGCTGAAAAAAAATTACAATGTATTAAGTAATGAAAAAAAGGCATAACCATTCAAAAATAATATTTTGTCTATCTTTAATTGTTATAGTATTTATGGTTATACTAAGTACATAAATAAACAAATGAAGGTGTGTATACTATAGACTCTTTAGATTGTACAGTTTTTAAATAACTATTCTAGTGAATGTTGTTTTTACTTACTTTATTTTATTCATATATTTTCATGAAAACTTTGTGATATTCAACATGATTCACGAAAACACAAATAGATAAAAGGATATAAATTTCAAAAAAACATATCGTGTTTCTCGTGACTCTGAGAAGCGCTTTGAAATGATCAAATATATTTCAACATTCAGTATTTCATAGTTTGCTTGTTTCGTTATGTAAAATTTTAGTACCTAAATTGTGACGTTAGGCTTTGTCAAAATTATTTGTCTGTAAAATGAACTTTAGTGGATATGAATTTCTATACGAACATACCATACTATATAATACGTATATAGTACGCAATAAAAGTATTGATTAATTTCATAGTGGTTATTTCGAAACAACTTCGTACTTCAACAGAGTCAATTTTCACTGAAATCATTTTCCCCAGAACCAGTACGCCCTCAGATCACCGATCGTCGCAATATCTAGAGCTATAGACGTCTTCAACTTATGTATTGCATATTTTTACCAAACTTACGTTTAAATACCAAACTTACGTTTTAATACCGACACGTAGTTATGCTCTCTGCTGCTTACGAGGTAAAAGACAGGTATCTCGCCAAAGTATATCTATCATACTTGTTTATTTGATTCTATTTTTTGTTTCACGATATATTTCGATAACTCGGATCAAACTCTTGTTTCCATTAAGACACTTCTGTTCACCACTTTTTGCCGAATTCGCGTGTTAAGTGGTGCAACACAGCGTTGTGCTTTGCCTTGTTACCAAAGCGAAGAAATATACATATTACATATTTCATTCCCACAATTGGCGCAGTTATACAACCGTGGTCGCATGGTTGTGTAACTGCGCCACGACCGGCCTCATTTCATCCATAATTTTATTTAAAATATTATTTTACGCCCCCAATGAGACCACAGACATTTGCAATTAGTCTGTCTTAAAGGTGGCGTATATAATTCCTAATTGTACCATGTTAAAGTGTAATTCAAAATTTTGGTATTAACTTTACTTAACAATTAATTTTGAATTAAATTAAAAAGGAAGAGTGACAAAGCTTGCTTATCTAAATTATATCAAAGATTATTATGGCACGTCCTCTGAGCTCGTATGTGATAATGTGGACTTTCTTGACTCTGTTTCCAAAACATTGTCTGGAATATCCAAAGCGCACAATAAAATCTCAGTAAAGTAAAAAGAATTATTTATTCGCACAAGAGGCTCAACGCAATTTTCCTAGAAGAGTATTCGTTAAGTACAGTTCTACATACATATTTGATTAGAACCAACGAAATCCTGTGACAAAGCAATTTCGGCCCAATCGCATGCGTCTTACTGAATTTTATTAAAGTTGCAATACAAAGTAGTTTTTGCGTTGCAAGATGACTAAATAAATGATATGATAAATCTTCTCATATAAGAAGTATCAAATAAGCTTTTAAATCAAGTAGTTATTTTTATAACTAATTTAATAAAATTTTAAGCTGATTTTATTTTGACCTTTAAAAGTTATACAAACAAGTCGTATTTTAAATAAATGAATACTAAATTGATCTGCTTTTTCGATTATTTTTCATTAAGCGCTAGAGAGCCAAGTGATAAGACTCTCCGGTATTCACGGCTTTATCTGCCTCATTCAAGGTTTAGTTCAATTAGCAGAGGTCTACTCAGCAGAATAAATCATATCGTAGAAAAAAATTCTATAGTAAAATTTAAACGAGCAAAGTCAAGTAACTGTAATAAATTAGGTAAAGTAATTAGTATTGTTTGTAAAATTTGAAAGTGAATACTTAAATAGCATTGGACTTTCAAAAAGTAACTTTTTTACATTTTCCATAAACAAACGAAGATATATAATTAAATTGAAGTAGACATTTCTCAAGCAATGATTAAGAAAGTAATAATTCAAGAAGAAAATCTTGTTTCATTGTTATTGACAGGGTCTTTATAATATCTATCAAATATGTCTTCCATTCCATTAAGCTTGATATAAATTTGGTTGTATTTTAAAAAAATATACAGCTTTTGTTCGTAAGATTTAAAGATTATTGAAGGTTTATAGGATTGTTTTAGTTTCAAAATGTAAATAATAAAAAAATATACAGAATGTCTTAAAGTTAAGTATTATTGACAGGCGTCGTGGTTCAGGTGCGCTGTACTACGGTGTTACTGTATTTTCCAATTAAATATTAAGTTTTTTTATTTCTTCGCTCTGGTAACAAGGCAACAAGCAACGCCGAGTTTCTCCACTCTACACGCAATGCCTTAAATATAGCGGAATGTAGGTAATGGAGTGTCTTAACACTTGGTTAGTTTCCAATTTCCCTGTACCTACCTTGCCATTATATTTGATGGTCTGTTCTCTCTGGCTAAGAATAGAAATCAAAAATAGGGGAAATAGTTATACAAAGAACGAAGGAAATGCTTTTTTTTTCAAAATATAATATTTCCTTTTAAAGATAAGCACTCTAAAAATAATTCAATTAAAACATCGAGACGCGATGTAGGAGACAATCTCATCCAGTCATCTCAAATATGGTCTTATGAAGCTCGGACGAGCATCTAAGAGTGGCCTATATCTAAACCCATATCTCAAGTCCGAGACACTGCTCTCAGTTCATCATCCTACAATACGATGCACACCCGCAGTGATAAGTAGTGTCTTGTGTGTTTATACAAAAAAGTAAGTGTTTGTGTATTGTTAATAAATAAATACTGATTCAAATAAAATAAAGAAGAAGAAAAACGTATTATTACTGGATTATCTAATTGTTGAAGAAAGCTTACCAAATAAGTAATTTGTAAGTAATAAGTAATTTAATTAATTATTTAACAATACTATAGCGTGTGCTAAATTTATGTTGTATGGAATTATCTAAAACTTTATGTTACCAATGTATGAATATAGTTTTTAAAATGATAATGCTATTAGAATAGGGAAGTCATTTTGAATAAATAAGTAAATCAAGAGGGCAAAGCCAAGAAGCGGTGCTAGTCCTTAATATTTTTTTCCCCAGCTTCACGCTGTATCCCTAGCGGGGTAGGCAGAGAGAACGGAGCGTCAAACGCTACGGTAATAAAAGTAAAAAAAAAACAGTTCCTTTATATATTTGAAAAAAAATTGTAAAGTACATGATATTTGCAATAAAAACATTCTAAAACGATATTGATTGTAAACGTTCTTCACTTCCGTCGTTTTCACTGTCAGTAAGTTAGACGTAATCTTAACTAGATCTCAAACAACTTTATATTTCAGTGCTGGTTGGTGAGAAACTTTATTTCTTGCTCCGTATATATAAGACTGAAAAAGGACTAAATAAATGTCATTTCTTCAGGAGTTCTTTAAGATTTTTACCCGACTGCGCGACGCAAATAAGGTAATGTGTTTATCATTCTATATAATATGTACATAAGTAAGTATAATGTATATATGTTAGTTTCTTTGGTAGAGACTAAAAGTTTTTAGTCTAGTCTAGTCTAAATATTGATGATTCTTACATCAATACATTTATCTTAACCTTGCGGGCTTCAAGTCAGGTAATCATTACGGCGACAACCAGACGTCTTATTGTTGAAATAAAATAAAATGTGAAATAAAAATTCTTGAATCTTGTATTTATTATTAATTGTTTAGTTATTTTCGTGTTTTTTTTATTTTAAGTTAGCTTGTTACCGTCTAAAGTGGTTTAATTACTTGGATAGTCTGTTAGAATGATAGACGCGGGTTTGGTAACAGGGATACCCAATTACTAATGGATGGAACGTCAACCCTAGTGATTGTTCCTTTTAGTACTATATATTCGGGTTTATAAAAAACATAAACCTGATAAATTTCGACAACATTGAGCCTATGAAAACTACTTGTAAAAAATCTTTCTTGATAATTTTCCAGTTTAAGAGGAAAAAGACAGAAAGCGTATTATACTGACTATATATACGATAAGCCTGTATATACTCGTATATGCTTATAGATACACGCCTCGAAAATAAAATGCTCGCTCCAGGCGATATTCAAACTTATAATAATATGTTGTGAAGTAATAATATTTTTGTTTTTTGTTTTTTGCATTTTAAATGAAACACTTTTAAACGGATTAATCGCGTATATTGATTTTTACACATTTTTGAAAAACCGACGTTTCGAACACTTTACAGTAGTCTTCACTTTACACTTTAAAGCTTAGAAAGTTTTCAAGAAACGCGGGTTCAAATTCCACTTCATTCACATTTTTATACAGCATTACTTAATATATACATATACATACGTATAGAGGACGTTAAGTGATCGGATCTTTCTTTGCTCCGTAAACTTGCCCTACGGTAAAGTTCGTGACCCGACGACAATATAAGTGGCTTTTGCCGTTTTTTTAGTTCTTATATATATATATATATATATATATATATATATATATATATATATATATATATATATATATATATATATATATATATATATATATATATATATATATATATATATATATATATATATATATA
>DWMZ01002508.1:0-14005 GCA_018249855.1 Eueides tales michaeli | reverse complement strand
TCAATAGAGAATAAATATTAAATACTTTTTTATTGGTACTAAAAGAATTAAGCTTGATATTAACAAGTTCGATAATTACTACTTTAGTTAAAAACTATGTAGTAATCATTATCGATCGAACGATCGACTTAAAGAAAAGAAACAACAATTGCCCTGACTATAATATAAACTAAAAATAAATTTTAATTTAAAGTTAAGTGTGTAGGTTGAATTATGGGATTGTGTGCCCGCTATAAGCGTAGCATTTTAGTTTTACCTGTACCGCCCCAGACAATAATACAATACGACAATATACGAGTGTATAGTATTTTTGTATGTGCATAGTATTTTTTTAAGCAAGAAAAATCTAAAATAGATCTTATTTTTTTAAATATTATCTTTCTGATTCTGATGTTAGAAGGTTCCTTCCAGGTTAAGTGTTTCATCGAGTCATGCTCCCAGGTACTTATTTCAGTTGTTTGAATTTTTTTTTGCACAATAACTTATATTTTCACAGTGCTTAGTATGAACTCTTATAGAATCTAGTGGTGATGTAAGAGTATTATTATGAGGAGTAAGAATAGAAATATTTCCTCGTTCTAGTAAATTTTTCATCCTTTTTTATTTAACAGTTATAATTAACGTTAAATTCTTTTTAAAAACAAAAAATAAATAAAGATCGAGGGAAACAGATACGGGGATGAATTAACCTTGTGCAATTACGATTATTGTAGTCTTATATACTATATATACTAGCTAAAGTAGAAAACATAAATGTGAAAATAATGATTACAACTATTATAGGGTGCTATGAAGAGTTTTCCAAAAGCAAACAAAGATCGCGTGCATGTAACTGCTATACTTAACTTCTTGGACTTTCGCAAATCATTCGACAATTTCAGCAATAAAGTACTACCTTGACCTCTTACTATAAAGTTGTTTAACAGGCCATATAACTCAAAGCTTAATAGTTTTGAAAACTAGGAAATTTACATTAAGCTCATAACCTTTAAAAATCTTTGCTTCCTTCTCTACCTCTAAGAAAATATAGTGTTTTGGCAAACTCTTCTCCTTTTTTCCATCGGTCATCAAAGTAGTTATGTTGGAAGCTAGACATATTTCATATTATTATACTTGAAGCTTTACCAGAAGTTTCATTTTTGCTTTGGGAACTTTTGCTCTAAACATGAATAATAATACAAGTGGATTAAAATGAAGTCTGGTTTACAAACGGATGTCAGTCAACCCGTGGCTTTGACTAGGTATATCGAGAGCGACTTGCAGTTTTTTGATATTAGGATTATTGCCTGGGTGTAAAATAATAATAAGTATAAAATGCCTCAAAATTACTTATAATAATTAGCTGCTGGTAACACATTAGCACACGTAGCTACTTCTACGAGATTCTACAAGCCGATCCGCAACGCAACGGTATTTAAGTTATAATCAATTTTAAAATAAATTTTAATTTAATTTGAAAATTATATACGTGTTACGTACATATATAGCCGCAGCGAGTATTCATATCCTCTATAGTAAAGGTTATAACCGCTTCAATTATATCTGCCACATCCCAAATCTCCCTATCGTTCGAAAGTAAGATTGTTTTCTTTTAGTTTTCAACTTACATTTTAGGTCTTGGATAATTGTGAAGCCACGGAATGCATATAATATATTGTATTCTAAACAATGTTTAATATTACTATTATTTAAAAAATAATAAAGTTGCAATACAACGTAGCAATCGTAACACAAACTAAGGTGGTTTTTGTCAATCACACAAGAGTATTTTATTTATTGTGAATGGATAGAACAAAAGCGCCCGGCAATGAAGTCAGTCGTAAATAAAATATGAAAACAAATAGGAATTGTTCGGGATAGAGAGGGCGTAGCGACATAGCCAAGTGTTTCGTATCTCTCAAGGGAACCAGTTTACATTATGTATTTATAATATATTACATAATAGTATAATACTGATTCTCTTTTCAAATTAGTCGAACACGCCACTCGTTATGCATAATATTTATCTATCTATATGACAAACCGTTCCAACGCTTTGTACCTGGAGAATGGCCAAGTTAGCGAAGAATGTCCGAACATAACAGTTAAAACAGAATGGTAATTGTTGTACAAATAACCTAAGAAAAGAATATTTTTTGTATAAATATTATGTTTGGGAGGAAGGAGGTAGGAATGTTTTGAAGAACTGATCTATTATTTATAACTGACCTTAGATTATCTGTAGAGGGGTATTACAAAACTCCACATTCTATATAGAAAAGGAACAAAATTCTAAGCATTCTATAGATTGCCATAATATTCTAATAAAATTGAAACTGCAATTTATGATTATATATATTAACTATTTTTTTAATTATAAAAATATTGGAAAATCCAATCTATGAAATGGATTTTGAATATAGTGATAATCTATTTGCCCAGATCAAATACTGTAAGCCCGAATAAAGTAATTTAGATATTAGGAGATAACATGTATAGTCCGCGATCGCCGTACGTAACTATCATCGAGGTATTCAATCTCGAGAGACAGTTACAAGAGCATAATCCGTCCACGTCTTCTATTTTTATAGAAGACATAGAAAGTCAGAAGCTTAGAAAGAAGTTTCACATAATAGAAGGAAGATACTGAGATGAGCGTGGATAAACCCCAAAACGTCATCTAGATTGGCATGACCATGTTCCATGTAAAATAAAAAAGTTTAAGTTGCAAAGTGCAGTCTGAATATCTCTCTCAATAAATGTAGGTATCAATCTCAATAAATATCGGGACTAAAGCTACGAAGAAGAAAAACAATTTATAATTAAAATATGTTTGATGCAAGTTTAAATGATTTTAAAACTTAATAAAGTTTAGATAATTTTGCTCTCGGCTTCGGTTATTTAAACACACGGTAAATAAATTTGCACAGTTAACGAAGTTTATTATACCTGCGTCCTGTGATTTGAAAACAAATTACAGAATATGGAAGTGCACTCTTAGACTCTTACTCTGCTCTGGTGGAAGGGTGATTAAATTAAGCTGATGAATGCAATAAAGGTATACTATATTTTGTTAATTAAACAGATTCCTAATATATCATTTATGTTTATTTAAATTTTAGGCATGATTTTTAAGTTGTTATTACATAAATAAACTGCTTAATGCTTATTTATTGTTATTAAAAATTAGTATTTGATGTTGTGTTAAATAGTGAAACTGCCTAATGTCGCGATATATTATATTATTGAAGCGTGGAAATCAACATTTGTAATTAAATAAAGTCATTCCTTCATGCACGCATGAAAATCGATCCTACAATAAGTATGCTTGTGTTAGATGCTATCCAAAGAGCACGGCGAGGGGGAGTAACCATAGGCAGACGTTCCCCTCCAAGTTGCAATGTAACTACACGCTAGAATAAATTTGATTGTGCATTTACCTCATTAATATTAATTATGCCATTTTCTATTTAATATTCATTTTATTATCATTCAAATAATTAGATTTAACTATTACTTATCACTTACCATATTATTAGTTATTACTTATCACTCTTCCAAAAAAATAAATTACACAACGATTGTGTTATTTCGGATTTGCTAACTCACTGAGTGATATCACTGTCTTAAGTTATTTATCGATAATATAAACTTCTTGTTAATATAAAATCTGTACATCCACAATTTTCGAAACAGTTTGATTTTTTGATTATATATTAGTAGGTTGTGAATTGTATGGGGACAATGAAAGTAAATATTTAATATTTTCATTTCTTCACCTTGCTAACGAGGCACAGCGCCATGTCTCCAGAATTTCGCGGAAACAAGGCAACAGAAGTGGCTTTAGTGTCTTGACACTAAATTCCCAGGTTCCCTCTGACTATCCTGCTATGTGCGGGATACGACGTGACACTAAAAAATGTGAAGAATTTTATTTTTTTTTTGTATTCATAAAATATTCTCTCTATTCTATACAATACTTTTTTGTTCTGTACGATTTTTTTGTATAATAGTTGTTGACGTAGAAAATTGATATTGATTGATCGAGTGCTACCTGTAAGAAAAGGTGATCGAGAATATCGTGTATTGTGAGGCACTCGCGTGAGTGCCTATAATATGAAAAAAAAATATGAAAAAAAAAATGTTGTGATGAAAAAAATGTTGTGAAAAAAAATGGTGGCGAGCGAAGCGAGCAGGGGCCCCCTAGTGTAATAATAAACTTACTTTCATTCCTATAAGAAAATATCAAGAACTTGTGTCAATACTTGTTACAGCCAGGGCTGTTTTTTATTTAAATTTCCCACATGCCACGAAACAAAAAAATATTGAAACGATGTTAAGACTAACATTAGGATCTCAAGTTCCTTCTGCCTACCCCGCTGTATGCGTGATATAAAAAAAGGCTCTAGGATTTCAATGTAATTTAAATAGGACGACATGTAAGATCTTAAAGCTTAAAGGGGGAACGAGGACAGGGACAAGTAAATGTAACTATATATCCGATAGCTATATTTAATATAGACTAAACGAATTGATATAGACAGAATTATTGCTATCGGCTACATATGCCTCAGTTGCATTGTTCAGACGACAAAATTTTAGCATAGATATATGTTTGGCCAATACACAATACATAATATGCTTTTGTTCTTCTCTATCTATTATAGAAGAAGAATGAAAGCACAATCATAGCTATGAAGGTGTGCTCTGAAGGTCGCTTCGGCAGTTGCTAGCGAAGATGACTCATTGAGAGTAATAAACAAGAAACGATAAAGAATGAAAAATCGTAAACTTTTATAAATTCTTCATAAACGATGGTGATTTCGCCAAAACCTATCTCTTAAAGAAAATCACTATACACCAACATATTATATAAATAACGAAAATGTTGCCGTAGATCCTAAGATGAAAATGATATGCGATGTTTTCCGTTTGGTATTTTAAGTGTATGCAAATTACATGAAAATTTACAAAATCTTGCAAACAGCGTAGAAAAAATAAGTGAGTGTTTATATAGTACATAATTGGTCAAGTGCTAGTCCGATTTGATAAAGCGAGGGTTCCGAAGCAATTGATATCAGGTAAATATCCATATACTGTGAACTAAAAACTAATTAATAATGTGAAGGTTTTTTTGCGATATACCTATATTTTTATAATTGAGGTTTTTATTTATTATAACGCGCTTTTTGAAGGTACCCGTGTCGTATCGACCTGGAAGTACTGCCGCGGGTAGATCGTTCCACAGATGTGTGGCGCGTGGAAGAAAATTCCTAATAAACCGCACAGTAGTCGTGCCACGTGTCCAGATGATGTAGATGATACTTTAGTTTGTGACGTACTGTGCGGTTGGAAAATTCGGCGGCAGGTACCAGGTCAAAAAATTCTCCAGAACACTCCCCGTGATAAATGCGGTAGAGAACGCACAGGGAGGATACGTCTCTACGCAAAGCCGAAGTGTCAAGCCCCACACAGATAATTGGGTCTCCAACGATTCGAACGGCTCTACGTTATACGCGATCAAATGGTTCAAGCTGATACTGGGGTGCACCAGCCCAGAGGTGAGAACAGTACTCCATATGAGGCCGAACCTGGGACCTGTACAGGGCCAAACGGTGTTTTGGCGTAAAATACTGTCTCGCTCTGCTGATGACCCCCAGTTTCTTCGAGGCCAACTTGGCCTTGCTTTCCAGATGATCGCGATACTGGCAGTCGCTTGAAAAGCTCAGGCCCAATATACTGATGCAGGGCGCGGCTTTAAGGGGAGTGTTCTCGAAAACTGGTGGTGTCGGCAAATCCAAAACCTATCCGTAAACTTTTTTAACTTCACTTACTTGTAACACACGAGGTGTTCACACAGCGGCCAATATAAATACAATAGACTGATACTTCAGTATTTTTAATACAGTAGGAAAAATGGTCATAATCATTTGCAACATAATTACTAAGTATAAATATTAAATTATACTACAGTAGGATGTATGTAAGTATTCATTTTTATTGCAACTTTAAACTTTACATTTCGTCATTATATACTTTGTATAAATTGTTATAAACAAAAAGCCACTTGACATATTCTCTTTAACTTGTAATTACTCTTCAACTACATTTAAACAAGTATCTAAATACACATATATCGTATGCCTACCTACATTACAACAATATTTTTTTTCTGTACATAATTATGCTAAGTCCGCTGGGTCCATATGGAGGTGTGCGTTTGAGTGAGTGTTCACATAAAGTGTAGGTGTAACTACAGTTTCAACGTCAAATGCTTGATTTATACTGATTTTTGACAACTGAACACTTGCAACTACTAATAGTAGCGTCACATAGTTTATTAAAAGTGATAGATATAATTAGCTGTGTTACTGTTAGAATAATAAATTTAAAAAAAATATGAAAATGCAATCCTCCAGCCTTAAAAATCTATAGAATTTATTTATGTTGAAATATATCTTTTAGAAAATGTTCTTACAGATATATATTTTTAATTTTACATATACACATAAGTTGAAATTTTTACTTATACACATAAGTTATACATGAAGCACATGCCTTCAAACATTGCCCAATTATCCTCTTTTTATAATGATAAGACATCTTTACGTGGTCCTTTAAGGCCCTAATTTTCATCATCACTACTAATGTGAGCTATCGCACGAAGAAAAGAGTGGCACGAGACTCATCACCCAGGAAGTTTGACATTCAAGTAATACAAAATAGAGCGCTGGCACGCAAAATTATAACTAAGGAGATAAAAATATTTATCATAGGTAAAGCAAACAATATCCAAATGGCTTTCAGACTAATTGAAGGTGTAAAAGGCTTAATGGGTTTTATTAACAGTTAATATAAAAATATAAAGCAGAGGGTGAAGGCGACGAACACTGTTTATAAGGTTGTAAAGGAAAATTTATTTTTACAAAATACGCTTGAGGCCTGGCGTGGCACTGGGGCACTATGTAACTGTAAATGCGACATGTTGTAGGTTCGATTCCCACTCGAGGAAATTAAATATTTCATATTTTCAAATGAAATATTTGATGTTTTCCACATACACGCAATGCTATTAATGCGGCTTTTAATTCGGCAGAAAGAGAAGAATGGAACGGAGTGTCTTAACACTAGGTTTCCAGGTCCCCCTTAAAAACTGTGGGCGCTTATTTACCCATGTCAAGAATATACTAGCAAACGGATTTCACAACGATATTGACATTTTTACGGACTCAGTACAAGCGTAACATACTGTTTTTCTTAGTGTTTTTTCTTGAATTCTAATTTAAAGTTAATTTGGTGTATCGAAAGTCCTCTTTAATCTCCTCCTTAACTATCCTCCAATTTGATTCGATTTCATTATTTTATCATAAACTAATTTGATTTTATCTTATTGATGCATTTGATTGATTATATTATAATTATTTTATAACCGTTTAATAAATTTATTTCGTAATCAATGTTACCATTTGATTTATTTAAAGTTACTAAATTTAAAAACGTATAAAAATTTGGACGAAGCAGGATTTGAACCTGCGCCTCTTTCCTAAGTGTGGAATAACACTTTAAAAATAGTATAATAAAAAAAAAAATATTTAAAGTTTTTAATTTTCATTAGCTAATAAAGTATATTCTAGTTCTTAATGGATTTATAATTTTCATTTTTGTAGAAATAAAATGAACTACGAGGATTGCTTGAAAAGTATTTTTGACATAATCTCATTTAGGCTTATATACACATTATCTAATGATGGTCTAGTTTATTAATACTTTCCAAATAATTGGTCCAAGATTTGCATACTTATAAAGAATTAAAAGCTGATTAAATACTATTATATAATCCGGTTTTCATTTTTTATTCTATAACCTGAAAAATATAATAATACAAAACCTGATTTACCAGTAAAAACCAAGAAGTGATTAGTTAAGAATTTTTTTATTGAATTAAATATTTTTACATGATAAAAAAACATAAATCTTCAGCAAGTATTCTCTGAATTATTTTTAACGTTAAGCAACTATTCGCCATATGCAGATTATACTTTCATCGAAAGTTTAAATAAAACAAGATATACTCAATAATATTATTTGTTATGTTCCCAAAAATTGGCTTATACAAAAAATGAGAGATCTATGTTAATGTATGTATGCATATATTTTTTTTATATTACTTTTAAATAGTGTGTCAACTAAATGGATTTTAAGCAATGTAAAATGAGTAGTACAAAGAATAAAAATGTCTCACTTATTATTCAGTAAGAATAACATCACTTAGAGTCTACAATCTGCATAACTACAAACGACCGGTCCTAATGCAACATGATTAAGTGCATAGATAGTTTTCAGTCGACCTCGTTACAAATCTAACACTAAAAACCGACTGATTTTGTATGCACTCTAAAAATTACACATTATTTTTATTAACATTATTTTTCATTATATCAAGCTAATACGAAATCATACAAGAAAAAGTTATGCTTATTATTTTATTGTTGATAATATTTTATATTCGATAGAACATTATTAAGTGTACTATCGTTCTTATTATATTTAAATATATAATGTGTGATTGAAGCTCGATTTTTTTTCTTTGTGCAAAATAATAATTATGAACTGAATTACTTATAAGTAAATGAAATTTACATTTTTTCAATAACAATAGGTATGCAACTATGATCATAACGACAAAAATCTATAGTTATTAAAATTATTTAAAGATACATTCTCCAAAATATTGTATACGCTTGTTTATATACATTTATTATTTACAAATCATAGTTATATACAATGTTTATAAACGTAAATAATTTGTCGTGGCTGGTATTCCGGATAATCACGAATCCGTAAAACTGAGGGTCGGATAATCGAGTTTCTACTGTAGTTTGATTTAATCGTCCTGGGTTAGCATCGATTTTTTATTTTAATTATGGAATTGTTCCAGAATGAATTACGTCAGTAGCTGTAACTAAAAGACGAATTTGATTGTTTATAGGTAAAATAATAATTATGAACTGAATTACTTATTAACTATAAGTAATTCAGTTCATAATTAACTGAAATAACTTTCAGTTCATGATTATTTCACACAAGAGAATAAAGTATGTAACGCACAATTTCTGTTTTATAATTTATTAATTATATTAATATTTTTATTGATATGTTGCCCTTTTAATTATACAGATATATTTGATACATATATAGAACCTTTTACTGAACGTAAATAAAACCCAGTTACCTTGTATGCATAGGTACTTCTTAACCATAGCAAAAAAAGATAAAACGAATACGATGTAAATGTTTTTAAGGCGGACGGTGTCAGGGTCTTTTATATAATAAGGGTTGTTGCTAGCTCTTCTGCTGTTCGTAAAGTACACAAGCCTGTATTTCCGTTTTATGAAGCTTTTTTCTTCCACAACATATGTACATACTAAGAACGTTTTTATATATTCTTTTTTATTCTTTTAGATGAAATAAAATATTTGCTCTTTTAAATACTACATAGATAAAAATTTCAGCTTTATGAGTATGTCTTACACATAGATAATATTAGCAAAGCTTTGTAAAAAAATACAAATAATACCATTCACGTGGCAATATAGGCAGAACGAACTTGGGAACCTAGTGTTAAGACACTGCGTTCCGTTCTTTCCTCCGTTTGGCAAGCTTCCTTCGACATTTAATGTTTGTTTTATTAAAAATTAAAAAGTTGCTGATAAATTAAAAAGTTATGTCAATTTAAAATATTAGTTTCATAAAATTGTTACAATTTTTTTCTTTATTTAGCTGAAGTTTTAGGTTACATTGTAATAGATATTGTCTTAAAAGTGATAATAGATATTATCTTAATAGTGCAATTCAAACTGGCAAAGCCGCGTGCGGGTTGCTAGTAGTAAATATATGTATAGTTTATTATGACATGCCTTATCTGTGCAGAAACTATATATATTACTACTTAACACTGCCTATAAGATGATTTTATTATTTGGATTTAAATAATAATGTTGATGTTTGTTTTGTTTGCTCGTATGTAAGATATTAAGATTATAATAAAGTGGAAATACATGAAGGTATTTTATAACGCAACAGATTTTTTTTAATTGGTACACAATTCATTACAAACGAAATATGGTTCACATACGTTAAGCCCCGACTTTATACCTTCGTACAATAGCTCGATAGGTACCTATTTTCCGAATGCAATCACGTTAACGTCAACAATACGTTGCATTAATCGCCTTAAACAGAGTATGCTTCAGTTACCAATATCCAAACTACGATTCCGGATAATCTAGACACGATTTATTGAATTGAAAAATATCCATATATTCATGGTTTAGATGTTATCTAAGCCTTTAAAGTATTATATTTAGCTATTACTTTTGTAATTATTACATGCCGAGAAATATTAATGACTATACAATTCAATTTTTTTAAGAGCAAGCCACGCCGTTCATGAACATGCCATTTATATTTAAAACGAAATTATATTATACTACTACTTTGATATTTACGACAAATAACTTGTTACTTAAAAATATTAAATACATACATTTTATAATGGTGTGGCGTAAGCGCAATGGTTGTGGAATTCAATTCCCATTCGGGGAAATTAAATATTTGACTGATAGCGAAGCAAAGCGCGGCGTTAAGTTCTACAATTCAACACATAACGCCTTGAGAATTTGTTTCAAACACATATTATTTACAAATGATATCTAATCCTGATGATTGGTTTATCCTGATCCCAACATTTTTTTTTTTTTTGTGTCAATCTGCAATCAGTCTCGAACTATAAGCAGATTTGTTCTCTGTTATTTTATCGTTTCCAAGGAGCTCCTCAACAGGAGAGGAACAAGGAGATTCCAACATAAATGTGTAAAGATGTACATTTTATTATACATTTTTCAAATTTATCTTAAATATAATTAATTTTTATAATATTAAAGTATTGTTGATTTCTTTCATATTCGCATAAAGTTTTTATACCAGTTTGCTCTTATCTTAACATGTGTTAATTTATTTTGAAATGTTTAATACAAAGCACAATATCAGACAAATTATATAAAGTAAACCTTACCTTATCGTAAGCAGACAAGAAATTTGCGAGGATTGTCGTATGCCATGTGTCGAGGGCGGGCGGGCGTGCAACGCAGCGAGCTACCGACGCGGCACTAGGGCAGCCACGCCGCCTCCGCCCCCGCCGCGAATTCTTCGCTGTGATTAATCGCCGACCCACCTGCGGAGCCTTTGTATACCGTTAATGTGTTCTTTCTCTAAACAATCTTTAAATAATAAGTAGAGAATTTATGTAATGTAAGTATCCCAGTCAATTTAGCAACGCATTATGCAGATAGTCTTTAAATTGAAAAAAGAAACTAAATAAAACAGGTAAATAATAATTACAAGTAACTTTTCACATAAATATAATGTTTATTTTGCTCTTTTTAAATTAGTTATATGTCAGGGCCATAATGAATACACTTAACATAAAAAAAATAAAATTTATAATAAATTTTAACAATCCTTTCAAAAAGTAAATAAAGTTAACGTTGATAAAATAGCAATAGTGAATTGAGCTCAGGAGATACTCGACACTGTTTCATATTGTAGGCTTTACGATCAAGAGATCTTGATTACTTAAGTTCATAATGAATAAGCTTCATACTTTTTATATATTTACATTATAATGATCCGTTTTGTTTCGTATGAAATTGACAAGAAATTTTAAATGTACATATGTATATATTTTGAGGTTTTTATGTAAACAATAATTAAGTATATATTAAATTAAATGAACGGTGAATTTGACTCAAATTATTTACTAAAATAATCTGTACCACGATAGTTGGTAATACGTTCCGATATTGTTTTCGAATTCAAATGTTTCTTTTTTACTGTTAATTAGATCAATTAAAGTCATTGTCCTGATGAGACTTAAGTATCCCAACTCATCGCCGAATACACAACGAATTTAAAATGTAGCGTAATAATATATTATGAAATGTACATTAAATATTTATTAGAACAATCATCAGAAACGCGCTGAAAAACTTCCCTAACACGCTTATGAATAATAAAATATGTGAAATGCTCCTGTATAGTACAGCTCTAATTGGATACTTGTTTATTTTCCTCAGTTTTGCAATATACATAGGTAGGTGAAGGTGTTGGCGATCACACACACAATTTTCAACATAATTGATGAAAATATAGCAATTAAGATTACCTTTTCATTATTTTACTTTAATTTCTTAATTTTTACATTTAAACTATTTTAATTCTAATAGATATTCGCATTTTTATTAATAGATCTAAGTGTAAGTTCTAGATCTAAGTGTTAGTTGCGACATAAATATTTCGATTCGTGATTCGTGTATATTTAATAGTTCAACATACGCGGCGGCCAATTTAATTGCGCCAGTGGCATGGACAGAATAGCAGTGTACGTAAAGTCACCTCAAACATCACGTAAGTAAATATTCTCTTCTCAACGCTTGTTGGTCTCACGCTAGTATTTTCTTTGAAGCTCTTGATTTGAGACTTTTTGTAAAATGTTTATATATCTGAGAATGTTTAGTAAATATTTTTTAAATATCATTGCCTTATAAACACGATACATAGTGGCGTTATAAATTTTGTTTGGGTTTGAGTTTAGAGTTTGTTGGATGCCAGTGAATAAGAGACTTTACACATAACAATACATTGTTATATTCTAATACATTGTTATATGTTAATAAGGGAGACTCATTGCTGCGGCGGATAAAAACAAAACTTAGTAAATTTTGTATGATAATGATTAACATGATGATAGACAAGAATGGTATTGTAGATATCATATTAGGTGATGTTTTCATTTACTGAATAAAAAAATAGAAGAAAATAGATCGTTCGAACATTAAAAATTATTATTGCTTATTTGGTATATTTAGTAGTTACCTACAATGCGTGTTAAGTTGTGGAAGTGAACTTTGCCTTGTTACCAGAGGAAAGAAATGAAAATATTTTACGGCCGTGACGTGAAAGGCCTCTTCCTTAAAAAATCATCAATCATAATAAAACTGTAACCGATCACTGTTCGCATTTGGGCCTTACCGGGTGCACCCATAAAACCGTGTGGCTGCAAACTGATTCCAGTACCTGCTTTTGAGGGTAACTGTGTTCAAAGGGGCGCGGCTGCTCGGACAGTAGTAAGGCAGAGGAGAGCTTTTACTAGTGCCTCGGCGGCTGCCCGTTTGCGTGCTTAGGGGAATCTGGGCAACACAGGCCCTGGCTGTTGAGATACCCGGGGACAGGTCGCGGTTGGACCCACGGGTCCGGTTGTTTTATGGGTTCGGAAGTCCCAAGTCCTGTCCGGTCATTTGAGGTTGGACTCACGGTGGTTTTGTGGTTGGCTGTAGAGGTTGGGCAAGTTAGTGTTTTCACCGGCCTAAGGCAAAGGGCTGCCTGGCGGACCTAACGCGGCTTGGAGCGACCGATAACAGCGGCCTAAGTACTGATTGGCTGCCGCAGCTCGGGTACATGCCTGCTTAGGACGAGAGCCGGGAGCTAGACCTGGATCCAATGTAGCCGATTGTAGGCCAGAGGCTAGACCGCGGAACGCGTGTCGGGAAGTGAGTGTGCCATTAACAACTCCGGTTCCAACTGGAAATTGGTAGTCAGCTTCTCTGGCGTCCTCAGCGAGGTGAATCGCTTCTCTGGCGTCCTCAGTGAGGTGAATCGCGAGCATTCTGGATGGCGAGTGGGATGTGAGCGAGTGCTTCTTCGTGGGTAAAAGCGCGTGAATTACATCTCCGGTACCTCTTACGGAGAGGAGAGAGCGTAATCAATGACTGTCTTCCTGCTAGTTGATGGTTGGAGGTTGCGTGGAGTGACTTCCCTTTGAAGGCCAGGCCTGCAAAGGGAAGGCTATATATATATATATATATATATATATATATATATATATATATATATATATATATATATATATATATATATATATATATATATATATATATATATATATATATATATATATATATATATATAT
>DWMZ01002507.1:0-14009 GCA_018249855.1 Eueides tales michaeli | reverse complement strand
ATAATAACATAGAAAATAGTTCCCAAATTTCTTAAGTTACTACTTTTAGGTTTGATTAACCAAATAATAATAAAATACAACTTAACTTAACTTAGCTTCACGCTATATCCCTAGCGGGGTAGGCAGAAAGAACGGAGCGCCAAACGCTACGCTCTCGGCATACCTCTTTCGCCTCGTCCATTGTCATTAACCTCTTCATATATGCCCTTCGGGCGGTCCTCATGCTTTTATGTGACCTTCCTCCAGTATCGTAGATACTGTGTTTTCGAAGGTCAACCGAGGTCTCCCCCTTCCTCTCTTACCACTCACTTTTCCTTCATAAATCTTTTTTGCCATTCTCTCTTCACTCATTCACTCGATGTGCCCAAACCACCTGAGCATGTTCCTCTTCATTTTCACTGTGACATCCACGCTAGTACCTACCATTCTGTGTATTTCTAAAAAAATACAATTAATAATACAATACAAAAAATTGTAACACAATTAATTTATCTACTCTACTCTACAATAGGCATACAATGTAAATATCACGACAGATAGACCGGCTTCATAAATAAATATCTTTGTAATGTTAATATAATGAAGAGCTAAGATACTCCATGGTCTCTTTTCCGCTCGATTTGAAATCCGACATGGCCTATTTAGTCGGTTACTTTCATTAATCTACCGAAACAATATTGTAATTCAGAAGGTATTTAGGGGCATATCTCGGTTAATCTTCGAGAAAACAGTAATGATGGTACTGAAGATACTATAATGTATATGTATATACTATATGGTAATTAATGTGAGGATCCTCAAGAGGGCATGATAGTGGACGAAGTGAATAAGGATGACGAGAGAGTTTGATCCTCTCTGGTTATTGTCAGGGATAAAACGTTAAGTTTTTAAGCAAAATCGTAGAATATTGCTTTGCAACATAAAAGCGTTCCTCTTTTTATCTACTTCACACTGTATTTCATACGGTAGAGTAGGCAGAGGGAGCTTGGGGACATTGGGAAGTGTCATGATACTTGTTTCCATTGGAATACTTCCGTTCCTTACGTTCTTACAATTTCGAGGCGTTGCGAACTGATTGATGGAACTCAAAGACGCACTTTGCGTTGTGATAGCAAACACAGCGAAAAATCAAATATTTAATTTCCTCGGGTGGCGATCGAACCAACAACCTGTCACACACTTATGCCGCAGCCCATAAATCAACCCACAAAAGCATAAAAATAATGTGTGTCGTTTGTTCAAAATATCCATATAGATAAGAACTTCAATTACTGTAAACGTGAGAAAATGCCAATGATAACGGTTATACTTAACAAATAAACGTTTATTGTATGTTTAACGAACCTAGGAATAATGAGACTTATTGGGAGCGTTTAGAAACTGTGCCCTACAATGGCTTCTTTGGTATTATTTAGTTAACTAATTTAAATAATAGAATAGAAATACTTCATTGCACGAAAATTAAAATACTAATTTACTTTTATTTTTAAAAAAAAATATCTAAAGTAAGAGACTACAGTTGGCGGGTAGCAATGCACAAAGTAGTAATATAATATAGATACCGTAAATACACATGCATTCATACATAGATACAAACATACGAGTACATACATAAATACATACATACAAATAGATATATACTACATATATACATACATACATACCTATACATACATTTATTCATTTATTAGAAAATACATCTAAATTAATATCATGTACATACACACATATAAGCATAAAAATATAATAAAGTAAATACATTTTAACGACAGAATACTCTTTAAGGCGTCGCTTAAAGATTGTAATCGATTAGAGTATTGCCGTGTGATCCCGGCTTAGAACAGGATCACCCTGGTACTGATGGTGTCGTAAGAGGCGATTAAAGTACGAGTGGAAGAGTCACGTTGTCAGCAATGGCAACACGCATGGGCAGACTCGACCGGATTATTACCACCCCCGGCATTTAAGACCGGCGTTAAGTAGTGGCTTTGGCCACTGCGTTTCGCATTGGGTAATGCCGGGCCCCGGTGCCCATCCACCTTACAGACCTGCAACGCTCCTGTAGACCCTTTAGTGTTACACGGGGCTGTGGGCGGCGGTGATCACTTACCATCAGGTGACCCGTACGCTCGTTTGCCGTGTCTTATCCATAAAAAAAAAATATATATATATATATATATATAGAGTGTCTGATAAAGCGCGGCAGCTCATTCCATAATTTCACTCCCTTTGCCTACAATCCCATGTACGGGTTACACCGTTGTAGTATGTATAAGTTGAAAAAAGTTTAATGCGTTTTTTTTAATGTTTCCGCATACTAATTTTACTTCGTCCACTATAAGGCCCTCACACTTCTTATGTTACTTTTCTCCAATATCATCGACACTGAGTCTTTGAAGGTCAAACATAATCTCTTTGCCACTCACTCTTTCTTTATTATATTAATTTAGAAATGCCTTTGTAGAGGTCATTCGTGGCGCAGGGGCAATTGCGTGCGACTGTAAACGCAACAGATCGTGAGTTCGATACCTCGATCGATTTACTCGGGGAAATGAAATATTTAAAGCGTTCATGTTTTTTATGGTATTAAAGCAAAGCAAGGCGTTGAGCTCCGCCACTCAACACGCAATGTCTCAAATTCATTGAAACTGAATATAAGCAAAAAAATAGTTATTATTGGTCTGTCCGCTTACAAAATAAATAGTAATAGTTTTTTAGATCATTATTGATACACGCTCTGGAGATTTAGATCACTATTGATAACGAAACAAAGTGCGGCGTTGAGTACCGTCACTCAACACACAACGTTTCCAGTATTCAGTGGAAAGTGATGAGCGGATGTTTCATCACTAGCTTCCTAGAGCTGAGGAAATATTAAATGCACCATGACAGAGCCCAGTACGGGACAGTCATATTGGCATTTGTTAATATTTTATTAATATTTTAGAAATATAACCTTGTAACTATTTAAAGGTATTAGTATATATATTTTAATATAATGATATTAGTTGACATATATTTTGTGGTTGGTTCTTGATCTCAATGAAGTCATTTCATTTTATATAGAATAATATTGTTTAACTTTTCCTTAATGTTGACATAAATAATATCATCGTTGAGGCCTCTCGTGGCATAGGGGCTCAAGTGCGCGTACGCGCTATATGTTGTGGCTTCGTTCCCCCATGGAAGAAACGAAATATTTAACATTTAATTTGTTCCCTCTGGTAATAGGGCAAACAGTTGAGTACCACCACACCACACAAAACGCAATCAAATTCGGTGACAAGTAGGAAAGAAACGGAGTGTCTTAATTTCAGGTATCCAAGTTCATCCTGCCTACCCTGCCATATGCGGGTTACAACATATAATTCAGAGTTATTTATACAGAATTAACTTATAAATGTCAAATTCATAAATATAGTTGATTTTTGTAGGAATTAAAGCTGCGTCTCTTCTATGAGACATTACGTCGTGTATATGATATACATATTATACATTTTTAAAATATTATATTAAGTATTATTTGTTTATTGCAGGCAAGCAAGAACCAACTGTTTCTCACTGTTGATTTAAGTATTTTCTTTTTTTTCAGAAAGAAATCTGATTGCCAAGATGGTATCGAAATAGCAACGCATGTTAAAAGTTGTGATTCAACCAACGAATCTGTGAAGGTAGGTTTTTTTTTGATTTGCGCTGTATTCCCACAAAGTAAGGTAGTGAGAGAGAACTAGGGAACCTAGTGTTAAGACTCTCTGTTTCCATAAAATCTATTTTCAATTTTTTGCGAAAGATTTGAGACCTTGCGCTTGAGGAGCGGAAATCAACGCCGCGTTTGTCCTTTTTTACCAAAGCGAGAAAGCTCAAATTTTAAATTACAATTACCATCATTTCATAAAGTCGATTAGGCATTATTTTGAGGGTTTTGTTTTAGAATTAACAAAACCATTATAAGTTAGAGAATGACTTTAAATTTCGTCTTTCTGTCTGTCTCTCAAGGCTTTATTTCTGAATATCTCAGAATATTTTTAGCTATAATAATATAAATTAAACGTATAGCTAGTATAGTCTGGTCTAGTCTATAGTCACTAAAAAGAAAATAGCCATTAACTTAGCGCAATCCGAAGATATAAATGTTACGATACAAGTAATATGAAACCTCCTATATTGGCCACATATTTATCATCCCTAGATACTTTGTGTACTTCTTAAAACGCAGAAAATGTGAATTGTATAATAAAAACAATTAAGAGTAAGCTGGACTCGCCCGTCGTGTGTTCTGTACTAATTTCAGCTAATGTCCTAAAATTGATAATGCAGGCTGACTGACTGCATTCGTGTCCACAGTAATTTAAATAAAAATAGCTTAATTATTGTTAAGCCAGATTTTATTTTTTCTTGTCAGAAACCTTTTGTTTCTTTATTTGTATGTTCTCACTTTGTGTCTTTCGTAACGGCAGGTCCCACGGGATTACATGACTGTCCCAATAGGTTTTGATTACGTGAACAAAATGCGGCAAAAATTACACAAATATGTATACGCAAAATATCAAATATTTTGATTGCTATGACTTAGAAGCTTGCTTGCTCTGGGGGACCGTAGATATGTTTGATATTGATTGCAACTACACCTTTACACGATCATAGAAAGGTTACTTAGTAATCTAGTAAAGAGGCCTGTCGTGGCGCAGCGGCACAAGTGTGTGACTGTAACCGACAGGTTGTGGGTTCGATTCCCAGTCGAGGTAATGAAATATTTAATATTTTCAATTTAAATATCTAATGTATTATTTCTTCGCTCTGGTAATAAGGCAAAAAGTGCGGCGTTGAATTCCGCCACTCAACACGCAATGCTTCAAATTCGGTGGAAAGTGGGGAACGGAGTGTCTTTACACTAGGTTCCCGGGTACCCTCTGCCTACTCTGCTTCGTGCGGGATACAGCGTGAAGCTAAAAAAATAAATAAAAGAGATACAGTACCTTAGAAAAGAGAAAAACACAATTTAAATATTTTATTCAATGCTATAGTTAAGCTTAGACACTATCTTAGCTCATGACACAGAATCCTTAGAGAAAGTAACGATAATCTTATCTGACCTATAAAGTACATACATTATAATCTTTCTTGATAAGAATGAATTTTTGCTTGTGTATATTCATAAAATGTTATACAAACAAACAACTAAAGTGTTCATTTGGTCCTAATTACGTAATTAACATTTTAGTCTTAATTTTAGCCATAAAGACTATTTTGATAATATCTTGATGATAGTGTTTTGGCACTTACACTTCCTATAAATATATTATTTATAAAATTTTTTAAAAATATGATTATCACAATTTATTACAAAAATTATACTCATTTTTATGTAGCATTTCTAGTTTTTGAGCCTTTACCATCTCCTCGCAGTGCGCTGACGATGAATTGTTAAGGCAATTCGTTATGAGTACTTTACATATCTGACATTGTCTTCTGCTTCGAAGCATGTTAAGGATTATTATCGCTTACCAGTGGCAGTACAATCGATATTTCATACAATACTTTTCAAAATAGAAATTTAAGATAGAATACGTAAATCAAACTTGGATTTCTTACTCTCATTTTGATTTTAGTCAAGATCTTAACCATTCAGTCAAAGGAAGTTAAATAAGCTAGTAATTTAAGTCTATCGAAGACTTGATGATTACAATATTATCCACCTTCAGTGAATTATGGCCGTATTATATTATATCACCAATATAAATAAAATTTGTTATTATAAGGCGATATGTTAAAGCTTTTACTGAATATTTTTATATGTAAATTTACTATTTTATACGCTAAAAACTTTCAAGATAATCATGAAAATTTAATCAGTACCATCTAAGGAATCAGGGCATTTTATTTAGTTTATTGCGATAATAAAACTGGCTTATTTTTGGAAAAAAAATGATACTGTCCAGTTTTGTAGTAAAGTAAAAACTATTGATGTTAACGTCCTTAACTGTATGATGGTGTAATTATTATAGGGGCAACTATCCCACTGCGGCGAGCAACATTCTAATGTTAAAACTAAATCCGACGTTTTCAACAAATTGATGTATTTCATTCTTTACTTATAGAAATGCTGTGACCAGTGCATATCAGGAGTCGCCTCAGCCAAGAGTAGTGGAATCAATTCTTGTGCAGTCTCTGAAAATGGAAAAACTGCTGAACAGTTACTAGCTAGTGATGCATTTTCACAATGTTGCATGGTATTTTAAAATGTTTTTTTTATCTTTGACCTTAAAATAATAAATAAAGTGCTGAAATTTTTAGATCAAAACTGCCAAATAAGTACGGGCATGTGATGAATATTACTAGAGGTTTTTTATTTACGTCAGGTAACATAAGTGGGTTTATAACCTTTTTAACTTACTTTTCCTGAACATTGAAATAAAAATATATTATTAAGTTAAAAAATATATCAAAATTTCGTTTCGTCGTTACTTATAAGTTGGATTAAAACGAGAAAAAAGAATAAAACGAAAACAGATGTGAATAAAAATTAAAATGTAAAAAGTTTTCTTTTATAAAAGATTTATCATTTTTTATTATTTCATTACAGAATGTAGCAAAAGAAGAAAAAAGCAAATCAAAGTCTAATTTAGATTCAGTATCGAGCCACACAGATAAACGTAAGTGACTGAAATTGTGTACACTCGACTACCCAGCTATACGCTGTATCCCGCACACGGCAGGATAGGCAGAGGGAACTTGGGAACCTAGTGTTAAGACACTCCGTTCCACTTCCGTTCCCCACTTTCCACCGAATTTGAGGCATTGCGTGTTGAATGGTGGAACTAAACGCCGCGCTTTTGCCTTATTACCAGAGCGAAGAAATGAAACGTTATATATTTAAATTGAAAATATTAAATATTTCATTTCCTCGAGTGGGGATCAAACCCACAACCTGTCGGTTACAGTCACACGCCTGTGCATGTATAAAAATCCTTATTAATATTATTCACTTAATATAATTGATTATTTACTTGCATAGATTAAATTATTAAAATTATTAAAATTTAAGTCCAGGAATCTTTAGAATGAGGTTCATTGACATTTAATTTGATTTTCACTCGGAGATACATTCATATGATATATTCAAAATATTCTTCATGTGGTATTATTTGTTTAGTTAAATAGTAGATTAAGACTAAAGCTTTTGTCTTTATATGTTTTTAATACCCTTAAAATGGATGGCAATAAAAGCTTGGAGAAATTTATCACTTGGTTCTTTTTATCCCACTGCGTGATGTAAAGGAGGGTTACGTGTATATCTGTTAATTTATGTTAATACGTATGTTTCAATGTGGCATTGTAAAGACCAACTTTGGCCAACTTTGATGTTTCTTACGTACTTCAACATATGACTAACTAATAACAACAGTTAACTAGGACTGGAACTGCAACAGTCGGGGTTTTCATCAACTAATTAAATCTTCACAGGAAGCTTTACATGATTTACTTTGCATAATTTACGTTGTAATTTACTTAATAATTGTAATGTACGGCGTTGAGTTTCGCCACTGAACACGCAATGCCTCAAATGTGGCGGAAAGTAGGGAACGGAGGTGGAACGGAGTATCTTGGTTTCCAAGTTCCATCTGCCTACCCTGCCAAGTGCGGGATACAGCGTGAAGATAAAAAAAAATGTAATGAACTGTTTGTTTTTTCTTTTAGATGTTATGCAGTCAATTCTATTTAATTTAGTTTTAAATAATTTTCTCTAGATTCATCATTACCGTCGATATGTGAAGATTACGCACCGAATGAGCTGTGCGCACATCACTGTATACCAATCCCTGGGTCATATAAATGTCAGTGTAACGATGGATTTATGCTTATGGCTGATGGAAGAAATTGTAAAGAGGTATATTTTTAGTTTTACACTATATCTTGTATAATAGCGACTTGAAATATTATCATATGTTCGTATATATACTTCTAAATATGAGCCTATGAAAGAAAAGGGTTTGCTTGGTTGAACTCTCAGGAACTAAGTAGTAGCTTGATTTGGTAAATTCTTTTTGTGTTGAATATTTTTCAAGAAGGAGGCCAAATAAAATTACGCTATTTTGAAAATTGTGGGAGAACTAGAAAGTTTTAGTGCAGGCGCTGCATAAACGGTTAAAGTTAGGCATAAACAATTTGATAGCTTCTGTTCCTCTTTTGACAATCTTTGCCAGGTAATTTCTTTATTATTTTCATTTAGGTAACTAAAAATAGATGCAAACCGCATAATCCATGTCAACACAAATGCAACGACAACGGAGTAGAAGTGAAGTGCTCGTGTAGACGCGGATATCAGCTCATGTCCGATGGAAAGTCTTGTGAAGGTAAGAAGTCTATGCATTTTTTCGCTTCACGCTATATATCGCATGTTGAAGAATAGGCAGAAATAAACCTAGTGTTAAGTCAGTCTATTCGCCACTCACAGTCCAATATTGAGACATTGCGCAATGAGTGATGGAGTCCAACGTTGAACTTTTTCTTATCATCAGGCGGAAGATATGTAAATAATCTATACCTCAAATAGGAATTAAATCTGCAACCGTCATGGTGTCACAATGGCGTGTCATATGTTTTGATAATTTATTTCAGACATCGATGAATGTGTCTCAGATTTGCCCGTATGTTTGCCAAACACCCAGTGCCATAACATACAAGGATCCTACAAATGTATACCAAATAAACATCCCAAGAATAATTTAGGGAAAGGACAATGCCCACCTGGATTTGCTAGAAATCTATTGAATAACGCCTGTGACGGTACGTTTTTGATTTACTTTATAATAGATAAATCTAAAAGAAAAAATAGTTAATTTTATGGATCTGGTACAGTTTTTATTAGATTATTTGTTTTTGGGTTTTCAAAATAATTTTAATATTACAGTAATAAATTGTGCAAGATTTTTTTCCTTAGCTTTAAGAAATGTATGATGATGAAATATAATATGCTCACAGATATCACGTTTGAACTTATTTTTAATGATTTAATGTCACAAATGACCAATTTTAATTACAAACTTTGTCTTAATTTAATAATTAATTTTTCATTTTCATTAAAATAATTATTTTTTCAACAAGGTCCTAGCCTAGCTCCCTTAAAAATACGAATACAAAATTATTGCCGGCCCGAAACTGAAATAGAAGAAATGTAGGAAAAATATAAAACAAAATCTTAGCTGGATACAATTGGCTGAATACCAATAATAGCCTCTTTAAGTACCCCAAGTGGACAGAAGGAAAAATTCTTCGAATAGGGATCGAACTGACAACTTGTCGCGTTTACAGTCATGCACTTGTGTTCCTATACCACGAAAGGCCTCATGGAGTTGAAAGTCTTGTGTTATGAAATTTGGAAACGTTATATATGCTTGTGTTATATATATGTATTACAGATATAAACGAGTGCAAGCTGCCCAAACCACCGTGCTCTACCTATATATGTGAGAACACCATTGGAGGGTACAAATGTGGTGGCATATCTGGTGATCCAGCCAACTTGGGTCCTCAGTCCAAACATATGGAGGATCGATGTCCACCAGGCTTTAAAAGCGGTTTAAATGAAGAATGTGAAGGTATATATTAGCAGGGTTTATTGATATATATTCCTTTTATTTAAAACTAAGTAAGAAATAGGTGGAAAGTTGAACCTGAATTTATAATTTAAACTTATTATTTTTTATTTAGTAAAAAAAATAAACACAGAAACATATTAAAATGTGATACGTATCCAAAATATTTCTACTTCGACATCTTCGTGAGTAGCCTTGTTTTATATTTTTTGGTTAATAATATTAAAAAATAACGTTTTTTTTATAGATGTGGACGAATGTCTTGTAGGCAATGACGACTGTAATAAAATGTCTCAGTTCTGTATTAATACTAGAGGATATTTTTATTGTCAAGATAAAGGATCAAAGCACTGCCCGCCTGGGTTTAAAACAAATTCTTTGACTAACAAATGTGAAGGTAATTTGAAAACTAAGTTTATTACACACACACATTTACAAATCAATTTTATTACTAATATTTATTTATTTTATTTTTTTTTCAAATTCCGGTTAACTGAAAAAGCTGGTAACGGCGTGTAAATATTTTTTTTAGCTTCACGCTGTTTCCCGCATACAACAGGGTAGGCAGAGGAAACTTGGGAACCTAGTGTTAAGACACTCTTTCCCAATAAACACTTCCGTTTCTCAATAGGTACTTGCCAAGAGAATGCGCCGAATTATTAAAGCATTACATGTTGATTAACGGAACTCAATGCCGCGTTCTGCCGCGTTACCAGAGCAAGGACATAAAAATATTAAATATTGCATTTCTTCGAGTGTACATCGATTTTTCAACTTATCACTTATACAGAGGCGACTAAAGTACGAGTGGGCGAGTCACGTTGTCAGCAATGGCAACATGCATGGGCAGACTCGACCGGATTGTTACCACTCCCGGTACTTAAAACCGGCGTTAAGTAGTGATCTTAGTCACTGCGTTTCGCATTGGAAAATGTCGGGCCTCGGTGCCCATCCATCTTAAAGACCGGCAACGCTCCTGTAGCTCCACTGGTGTTACACGGGGCCGTGGGCGGCAGTGATCACATACCATCAGGTGACCCATACGCTCCTTTGCCGTGTCTTTTCCATAAAAAAAAACAGCCTACATGCTTATACCACATATTATACCAGCCCCATGACAGGTCACGACAAATGTAAGGTTGTTGTATGTACAACTGTAATGTAATGATAAATAAAATTTCAGATATCGATGAATGTGAAGACGGTGAAGACATTTGTAGGCCAGATCAGATTTGTGTTAATGAGCTTGGTGAATATGATTGTAAGCCAAAGACAGATTTTAGGTAACTATTTTTTGTCCTTTTTCCTTAGATGACACTTATTTTCTATATCTTTTTCATGAGCGTAGCGAGGAACGGCTAGGAGAGGCTATTGTTTTTCTCCATTTTAAATCCTTTTTAAGATGTAACTAAAATAAAGTTATTGCTGATAAGAACATTTTTAGTTCTCTTGTATGTGGAAAAGAAAATTTTATTCACTCACTCAGCTTCACGCTGTATCCCGCAAATGGTAGGGTAGGCAGAGGGAACTTGGGAACCTAGTGTTAAGACACTCCGTTCCCCACTTTGTATTTTGAATCTGAGGCGTTGCATGTTGAGTGGCGAAACTCAACGCCGCGCTTTTTCCTTGTTACCAGAGCGAAGAAATGAAACAATAAATAATTAAATTGAAAATATATAATATTTCATTTCCTCGAGTGGGGATCGAACATACAACCTGTTGGTTACAGTAATGCGCTTGTGCCACTGCGCCACAGCAGGCCTCAAATAAAGAAAACTTTATAAACGTAAATAATTACTTTACAGAAAATTAAGCATAAAATGTCCTGATGGAATGAGACTACTAGATCCCGTTACAAACAGGTGTGAAGGTATGGACATCACTTGTTATTTTTTTTTTTTTTGGAATTTTTTTTGGAAATAAAATATTTAATGTCTTCATTTCCTCGCTTAGGTGAAGAGGCAAAGTGCAACGTTGAGTTATGTCACTCAAGACGCGATTATTAAAAAAATGAGTGGAAAGTGTAAAACTTTCTTAGGATCCCTCTGCCTATTTTGCTATGTTCAGCTTACAGCATGAAGCCAAAAAAAAACAAAATAAGATTGAAATGTAATCTGTTTTGGATAAAATCTGGGAACAGTATTTTAAAAGGGTATCAGGTTTTATATTCTGCCTGAATCAATTGAAATAAAATTAAAACAAATTTATATATAATTATAGAGGTTTGCCGTGGCCGTGACAGGTTGTCAAGAAATGAAATATATATTCTATATTTTTATTTGTTACATCTGATAATAAGGTAAAGCGCGGTGTTGAATTCCGTCACTCAACACGCAATGCCTCAAATTCGGCATAAAGTAGGGAACAGAACCAAGTGTCTGAACTCTAGGTTCCCATGTTCTCTCTGCCTACCCTGATAAATGCGGAATACAGTATAGTGTAGTTGAAAAAAAATATATATTTATAAGTACAATACACTCTATTACAGATATCAACGAGTGTGTGGAGGGAACTCATCTGTGTGATCAGTACCAAAATTGTTTAAACACTAATGGAAGTCACGAGTGTCATTGTAAGCTTGGATTTGAATTGGATCCAACCGTTGGTGCTTGTGTTGGTAAGTTATTTTTGTTTTTAGTGTAATTAACTACACTATATCCTCGTGGTCCGTACCATTTGTTATGTGATATATTTGTTTTAATTTTTAACTCCTGAAGTAAAGAGAGGAGTTTGAGTTATCTGTGTATCTGTGGCAGCGTACCTCTTGAAGAAATTAACCGTTTTTTTTTAAATAAAAGCCTTTTTCACTGCGGTGGCTATTAGTTTTTATAAAAATGTAATATGTTTTATAAAAATAATAATATGAATAATAATGTTTTATAAAAATCGAAATAGCAGTATAAGAACTTGCATAATTGTATCCTTTTCTGAACATTTATTGTATATATATCTCTGATTCAAGATATTTGATTCGAGTGGAGTGTGACAAAAAAACAATGCAATCGCAATATATCATAAGCTTATACCACACTATTTATTGAGTTTATTTAAATTACTTTTATGTGTACTCCAGTAACAACTACTATTTCAATTTGACTGATCTGTTTTTGCGATTCGACTTTAAGTCACAGGAAAAGTTTTTCTTTGTGTTCTGTTGGGAACGGAATTGAGTAACGGGAACACTAAGTTCTCAAGATCCCTATGCTTGCTCTGCTAAGTGTGGAATCCACAGGAAACGTGTTAATGCATATTAGATAATAATAATACGATGGTAATACGAAAAATAAACTTTATCATAATTATTTAATAGCTTTAATTGTTTACAGATGTCAACGAATGTGCAACGGAACAAAACAATTGTATTCCGGATTCCCAACGATGTGACAATACCATCGGATCGTATCTTTGTATTCGACTATTGTCTTGCGGCACCGGATATGTTATACACCATTCGTCTAGCAAATGTGAAGGTATTATTTGAACTGAAAGCTTTACGTTATTTATTCAGACTCAAATTTAAATATTTTATTCTAAATAAGAAGTTATGCACTTCATTTTTTGTACGTTAAACAATTTACTAACGGTTCTTTACAGTCACGGCCTCGCTAAAATTCAAGAAACTTAGAAAATTTGGATATATTGTGTGACTGTAAACGTGACAGGTTGTGAGTAAAATATCTTCTCGATGAAGTAACATATTTAATATTCTAATTTCTTCGCTCTTGCAACATGGCAAAACGCGACGTTGAGCACAGCCGCTCAACACGCAATGCTTCAGTTCGGCGGAAAGAGGGAATCGGTACAAAGTGTCCTAACACTAAGTGCAAATTCTTTTTGCCTACCATGTTTTATCCTACAATGTGTCACCCACAAATTATATTACGACCGTGCTGCCCTTACTAATAGAACAATACATTTTAATATAAGAGACATGCAAAATAAAAAAGATACAATTACTTAACTTACTGATATCGCCGTGCCTATCACTCATAACCTTAAAAAAACAATTGCCCAAAAAAATAAGCAAATATGAAGAATTAAAAGAAATAAACAATAAGGATTTGGAAACAGAAAACCGTATATATAGTACCCATAGTTCTTTCTACTACTGGTGTTTTACCGAAACATCTTCACCATAGTCTAAATATTTTAAATTTATAAAATAAAACATACATTATATTGTATCAAGCAGCAATATTAAACACATGTAGAATAGTAAGGCAATTTTAACAAGATGACGAACAAAACTCCAATATACCTCAAAACTTGGTTACTACCCGAAGATGCAATAGAATCCAGTTTTTGAACTGAATAAATAGCACATACACGAATAATAATAATGCTAATAATAATAATATTTACTTACAGATATAGACGAATGTGCCCTTGGAACGCATAATTGTGACCGTGCAG
>DWMZ01002506.1:0-14010 GCA_018249855.1 Eueides tales michaeli | reverse complement strand
AGCGAAACTATATTCACACATCAGTTAGTAATAAGAACGGTGCTAAGGTTTGGAAGTTTTTAGATTCAATGGGCATTAGTCGGGATCACAAATCTACTTTGGATGCTAGTAGGGTCGACATAGATTCACTGAATGCTCATTTTAGCTCTGTGTCTGTATTGGATCGTGTTACTAAATCTAACACTCTAAACTCCATCTCACTAAATACAAGAAGTGATTTAGAGGTTTTCAACATTACAACAATTTCGTGCAAAGATATTAAGGAACATATATTAGCAATCACTTCAGAAGCGATCGGTTGTGACGGGTTGAGTCGTAAAATGATATGCTTAGCTCTTGATCACAACCTGGCTGTTCTTAGTCATATCCTTAACTTTTCTCTTTCCTCTGGTTCCTTTCCTTCCAGCTGGCAAACTGCTTATGTTATCCCTATTCCTAAAATTATATATTTCATAATCACACATACTTACAGATCTTTATGGACATATGTTATCGAAATACCATACCCTAAGTATTATACACGAAATAATAATCTTTTTTTTTATTTTTATTAACTTTTAATGGTTTGACTTCTCGTCCCAGTCGATAGTCTTTTTGTATCTCGCGGAAAGCTTCGCATTGTAATTTAAATTGTTGTTGAGAGACGTGATGATCAGTTTTCATAATCTTGTAAATTACTCGTTCCTCGTAGAATGGATGACTTCCTTTATTAACTTTGCGATATCGCCGTCTGACAATTTTTCCTCAATTTTAATAAAATTAAATGTACAGTAATAGTCGTTCCTATGAAATAAATTGGATATTTCTTCCTGTACAACTTAGCTTAACTGTAAATTATATAAATATGTACATTTCTTTGTCGTTTACCCAATTATAAATTATAATAATACTTTATTGCACATAAAATAATTTTAATTTTTACATAAATATGACACTTAAATTAACCTATGATGTACAATGGCAACCTTATCACTACAAGTGATGTCTTACAGGCCAATCATTAAAAATACAGGATTAAGGCATATTAAATAAAATACAGTAAGTCGCTTAAAAGTATAAACGGGCTAGGCTAAGGCTAAGACAGACAGTAAAATATTTAATAATTTCATTTTTTTCGCTCCAATAGAACTACAATGCTGCAGATATAAATTCAATTTAAAACTCATTAAAAATATATTTTACAAAAAAGAGCCGTCAAATGTCTTACTTACTAACTGTCTTACTATAAATGCGAAAGGTACGGATGTGTGTATGTTTGTTACTCTTTCACGTAAAAACTACTGAACGAATTTTCTTGAAACTTTACACGAATATGGCTTCGATATCAGAATAACATAATAAGTTAAAATTAATAGGGATTTTTAACCGACATAAAAAAGGAAGGTCTTTTATGTATGTTCCCCGATTACTCGAAGATGGGTGGACCGATTTTCTTTTTTTGTTTGAGAGGATATATTTCACAATTGATCCCATGTTAAGGAGATTAGGATTTGATGATGGAATTCTGGAGAAATCGAGGACAAACCTCAAATTTGAAAGGCACAGATGCGTTTTTTTCGTATAATAACACAATTGGGAGATCTGTATCTGACTATCATCTTATTTTATTAACCGACTTCAAAAAAGGAGGAGGTTCTTAATACGTATATTCCGTATATTCCTCAGATTACTCGAAGATGAGAAAACCGATTATAATATTCATTAATTATAGTATTAATATTTATTAAATTCAGTATAGCCCCCAGTTCAAGTAAAAACTAAATTGTACCCTTGACATTGCATGGAGCAACTGTTGAGTTTCTTGCCGGCTCTTTTGAGCAGAAATACCTTCAGTGCCGCAGGTAGGTGCAGCGCATCATAGAAAATCAACTCGAAGTAAGAAGTGTCTTAACACTAGATCCCTAAACTCCCTTTACCGACCTTGCAATGTGCGCTCACATTGCTTGCGTGCGTTTAGGTAAAAAATAATAGAAATATAACATACTGTGTAGAGGACAAAAGCCGCGCTCTTTCTTGTTACTGAAGCTAGGAATTGAGAATAAATAATTCTCATGACAGTGAATCGAACCCACAATCGTCACATCGACAATCAAAATATTTAATACATCGACTGTGCTAAGACAACCTAAATCATGATACAAATTAAGTTATATAGTTTATTCTGTTTGCCATACTTGTACATGTACATGTACGGAGCGCGACGCGGCGCTTGCGACAGTGCAGTGGGGAGGGAACAAAGGGCGCAAGATAAAGCTCACGCATTGTTCCTATTGATGCCGACACAGAAGGTAAGTTAACACGCGGGTCACGAACTACGCGACGAGCGACCATGACGAAGCTATGACCAATATGACTATCTTTAAATTACTTTTTCTTAAAATTATGTTTATATTGTTTACGAGGTAACTTTTACGACATTAAAAGGCTATTAGTGTTCACGTCACGTATAACAGCAATTTTATTACTTAATTACTTCACAATGTGTTGTATTATTTCACAAAACGTAACTTGAATAATACTGTCATTTCGATTAATATAAAATATAAAGTAAGCTCTCTCTCGTGAGTGTCGCTCGTCGCAAGGCCGCACTATAGCGGAGTAATTGACACGTGACACAGTGCACCGTACACCGTACTGCATAGTGTACAGTAGTGACACGCACTTATTGCAGGTATCGCGACTGCGAGCAATCATAGCGCGCCTCTCGACGTGATCATTTTCTTTGTTTACTTTATTTCACAATAAAAGCTGCATGCGAGAGGCGTTTTAATAAATGTGTAGTTTAACTTATTCCGCGCTCTAATTTCCTCTTGTTGTTCTATTAAAGGTCGCTGTAGTACGACGCGTGATAAATATTGTTTCTCTAACACTTTTCATTTAAACTTTAAACAATAGCAATCAATCGGAGGAGAGCATTTGTACATTAAGATATCTCAAACACACGACAATTTATATATATACAAAGGACAACTTATAAATAGAAAGAAATATATATTGAAAATTTAAAATGCTGTATTATAAATCAGCTCGGAACAGACGTCCGTGTGCGTCCACATTTACAGTTAACAATCACGGTCGGGACTCTGAGCTCCAGAGCGCTGAATATTTACTGAAAATCAAAGTCACTACTACATATAGGAGCTACATGCTGATTCTTGAGATTTCTTGAGTACAAATCAAAATATTGATGACAATTGAAGGGAAATTTAAGAATCTTCATATTATTTTTATATTCCATTGCTCACTTTCCGCCGAATTTGATCAAATATTACTAATTGGTATATATTATTTTAATTAAAAATAAAATATAAATTACTAAGTTATTGTAAATAACAAAACAATATTAACAACTATTTTTTTGAAATTTAGATTCAAAAGAATTGAAACCTTTCTTACTAATTTTTAAAGTGTTAATCCACACCTAAGAAAGAAAAATATTTTATATATTTTATATATAACGTTTCATATGTTCATCCATATTTCAATGTATGGATTATTAGTTAGAGCGCTTCGACGGTTACCAAGGGGTGCGGGTTCAAATTCGTTTTTTAAAAAGTACTATTGAAATATATTCGTTACAAATATTTTTTCTCACTTCGATTACAAAAAAAAAATGAAGTGTGAATATTTCTATTTTTTCCAAAATTAAGCTAATTAATAGTTTCAGTCAGTTATCAGCTACGTAAATTATTAGTATCAGTATCATTAAGATCCCTAGCAATATAACTTACATAATTATAACAATCGTTATAAACAATGGGCCCCGTCAGAGCAGCGGGTCACTCCGTGTATTGCGAGCGAGCCGCCGCGACGTGATTAAATATTTGTAGAACACAAAAAGGTTCATTAGACGCGCTCTCCGCTCCTAAACAAATAAATAAGTTCACAAATTTACACTGAAACATTTCTAGAACAATACCAACAGATGATTTTTCTTAACTGAGCCTTTAATGTCCGTAAATAAGTGGAGTTGATACTGGACTTGAGCAAATTTCATAATGCGAGGATTGTGATACGGTTCTGTTAATTAAAGGTTAATAAAAGGATGGCTTATTGCCGTTTGCGACGTTTTATTGCAGGTGAGTCTTGTTTTGCATATTATTACATAAATCTTATCTGTTGGAGCCTTTTCTTGTATTTTTATTGGAACTTCTTTTATAATGAATATATTTGAAATTATTGTATATGAGCCACCACCAGCAACTTTATTTGCATGGACTTTGATGGACTAAACTTCCCAACCAACTTATATGATGTCATGTAGTATTTCAGCTTTCTAAGTCCATTAGTTTCATCTGTGCGCTGTCTTTTATCTGTTTTGTTCAACAAAAGTTTTATATATCGTAACATTTACAAATTGTATACAAAGAATTTAGATAATTAATGAATCACATAAATTTAAAAAGGTAACATTAATATTTAAAAATGTAAGGGTTCACATACTGAAGAAAAATCCATTCACAAATTTCCCGGTTAGCTCAAATATAAATACTTTACTGCCCTGACTAAGATGTGGCTGACGTAATGCCTCGTGTATATAATAACTCGAATATAAAAAGAAATGATAATTACAAGTTCTAAGGAACTATTCTATTTATCTATACGATGTTAGAATGACCTCTGCACATTCGCCCGTTACAATCACGGGACGCGGTAACTGCGACCACCCACAGTTACTATTATTGATTTACCCGCGACAAGTTTTTTTTTTTTAAAATATTGTAGTTATGCAAAATATAAATGACTCCAATCTATATATTACAATATATTGATTGGACTAGATGAAAACTAAAATTTAATGGAAATTTATGGATATTCAAATAAGTGAAACAATAAAATAAAAAACATTTTATCACTTATATATGAATGCTTATTCTCAATAAAAGATAAAGAAAATATTATTAAAATCGAAAAAAGCTTGTAAAAATGCAGAATAGAGTCACTCAACACGCAATGCCTACAAAAGAGGGCAGAAAGTGGGCAACAGAACGGTTCTTAGGCCTCTCTGCCTACCGTGTAACATTTTCCGATAGTTTTTTTTATATATGTATATTTTAAAATAGGCATTACATGCTAGTGATCGTAAGTCCCTTCGCCAAGATCATTTATCTCGTAATCGAGTAGAAGATCAATCTGGTATTAATATCAAATATTGAGTTGTAATAATCTTCAGTTGAAAAGGTCCTCCAGATGTCGCTTGGTGGGGAGACCCTCCACCAGGTAGACCGGTGACCCCGTCAAGGTCGACAGCCGTCGCTCGTCGGGCAGCTGGCAACGCAGGACTGATCGTCGTGGATCTCCTTGGGAGAGACCTGTGTTCAACAGTGAGGGTAGAGTGTCAAAAGGCAGCATTACATCACGATGAGATCTATAGCAATATAGTAAAAATAAAAAAATGTCAAAAAATCCCAAGGGATGTTACTTTTAGTGCGTTTACTATGTAAACAGTTACAATTACGCAAAAACAATGCGTGATACAATAGTTGCTTATTCTTAACTAAGAAAAATCCGCAGCAGCATATATTTATTTCCTAAGAATCATCCACAGTAACTACTTTTATGTTCACACATTACAATAAATAAAGGTATATTTTTGAAACTATTTTAACAAAACAGTGTAATTGCTTTGATAATTAAATGAGATCAAAATTTTAAGTATGCGTAATAAAAAATTATACATCTTAAAATACATCACAAACAAAAAAGCAGACAAAACCTAATGAATAATATGAAACGGTAAAACATTTTGATATACATTGTTACTGAAAATAATAAATTTTAAAAATATGACGTTACCAATATAAAAATATTTTCTAAAACACTACAAAATGAGTTAGCTTAGCCATTTGAATACCCAAAGGTGAAAGCTCTTATGGCTTCGGACAAATTATTTTTTGAACGAGCGGCGTTAGTCTCCGCGCGTCCTCGACGGGCCGTTGTCACCGTCGTGAGCCTGTCGAGTGCCACATTTGGCAGCGAGGGCGTCGTTACTGCACGTTACTCTTATCTACACTGATAATTGCCACACAATATATTGTGTTTAAAATTAATTCTGCATTTCCGTTTGTAGCATTCTTTATGGGAATTATTTGACAGATTTAAATATATATTTTTGGTTTTATTGTTTTATAATATACAATGTTAGGTAAATATTTCTGACACGTTGTCGTGTGACGCCCACAGCTGAACATAAGCCTCCCCCAAGGATTTCCACGACGATCGGTCTTAGGCCTTCCGCATCCGGCGGGTTCTAGCGACCACGTCTTGCCTCCGTATATAATTACTGGCAACACACACTGGTCAAAGATTTTGTCTTGAAACACTGAGGTAGTTTGGACGCAAAGATTTTTTGTAGCTTCCCGAATGCTGCCCATCCGACACACTGTACCACTTTTTTATCCATTCTTCCTCTCATATGGAAGAGACTACTACTACAGATTGTTTTAGAGAATATAAATATTTTAATAATTAAAAAATACTTTCGTATAATACTTTTGGCCCGGTGATATACTTTTTTAATTAAATAAACATAGTCGCCCATGTTGTGACACATGGGCACTAGTGTGTAATGTACAACTATAAACGTGACAGATACCCACGATCCCCACTGGAGGGAATGAATAATTTTAATTTTATCGCTTTGGTAATAAGGCAAGTCGTGGCGCTGAGTTCCGCTAAGCTCAACACGCAATGCCTCAAATTTGGCGGACAGAAACGGAACGGAGTGTCTCAACATTAGGTTTCCAACTTCGCTCTTCCTACCTTGGCATGTGCAGGATACAGCGTGACGCTAAAAAAACTTTTGGAAGTTTTAACAGATTTTATTGTTATTAAATCATTAAGTGTATTATTAACAATTAACAATTATTAATTGTTTTTTTTAATAATGATTTCATTTTTTCAATAAATTAAAAATCAACTAAATTAGCTAAAATGTTTGCTTACTTACGTTTACAATCAACTTGATAAAGGTTTGACTTACAACATTCTACAGTAGAAATGGTCCAGCGACAGAAATGACAGCTTGGATTAACCTCACGTAATAACTCACGAGCTATCGAAGCACCGAGCGACGCACGCGAGAAATATATTTGATTCCCGTCACTGTTAATGAGATTAAACAAATTAACTTTACAACCGCATAATTGCAAATATTTCATTAAAATACCGCACTCATTATGACCGATATTAACTTGTTCCACCGAAACTATTATACTTCGATATATAATTTTATATAGACTTATATATTTATCGTCCTCCCATCGAGATAATCTCTATTACTTTTGGCATATATATAACAAAAAAAAAACAATTACAAATTAAAATATGTTTAAATACTCTCTTACGCGTCTCTTAAGATCATAATACTATTAATAAATACTTGTTTACGTGATTGAGTTTATTCTATTCCCGTTATATCACAATATATACAGAAATTAGTAGTCTTAGTCATCCGTCACGTCACCGAACGTCTATTACGTCATCGTGACATCAATACCTCCAATTAAAATCATAAAATATAGAAATAACAATAGCAAAGAAAGTTTTAAAGCAAACACACAGTCCGCCAACGGGGAAATACTCAATATTAGTGCGCAAAGAAGTAAAGACGCCTAAAATGCATCTCATCAGTATAATTATCCGGTCCAATTTAAACGTAAACACTACTGCAGCAGAACGAGGCAGGCCTCCTCGGTCTGTGGTGTCTTTCTCTTTCTACTTTCAAATTAATTTATTTTATTGATGTAAAAAAATTATTCTGTAACGATAATTTTGACAAATTTATAATTCATTTCATTTGATAAAGTTTCACGTCCGATATTTAGTTATTCTAAAAAAAAAAACTTAAAAATAACATCAATTAAAAGATTTTTATAACTTCTCAGGCGAGTAGGGACAAAATCACTCAGCGACGGGAAAAGGATCGTTATTTGACGCCGAATTCGCACAAACCTTTTGCTCATTGAGCAAAATCATATAGAAGTTTAAAGAGAGACCCATCATTATTCTCAAGTTAATTGTAACAATTGTGACTATCCAATTTTTTTTAACAATAAATAAATATGACTTTTATGGTAAAATTAATAATTTATACGCCAAATAAAGGAAAATAATAACAATATAAGTGAGACATGTCAGTATTATTATTTACTTCGAAACTATCCTTCGTTTCCAATCGTAGTAACAATACAGCGATACGTGAATGTCCATTAACCTGAACGTATTACGTTTCATCCCGACAGTACTCGGGGCGTCGCTCACTTCCGCCCACAGTACTTGTTACTTGTAACAGAGAGAACTTAACTCAATTATCGTTCAGTAACACAAAGATAATTAGATACTCGCCTTATATTGGAAAGAAGAGCTAATTGTGCGCGAAGTAAAGAGATCTCATAATTGCCAATATCAGCAGCGTCGACCTCGAGGGGATGCATGTAACATATACTTACATAACTACAGGAACTAGACTAATTTAGTGATTTATCGTAATTTGTTTTTTTTAGTTTTACGCTATCTTGCATATATGTAAAACCATAACTAAACTACAACTTAGGTTTTTCTGCGTGTCGCTGCTGCAGGATAAAGTTATCTCCTACTTTTAAATATCCTCCACGAAACACCCAGTGTGAAAATTAGAAGATATTCACATGTTAAATGGCGGAACTCAACACCGCGCTTAATCTTATTATCAAAACAGAAAAAATAAATTAATCTATTCCCCCGATTGGTAATCAAAAGCACAAGCGTCACGTTATCAGTCAGACACTATGCCCCTGTACTACAACGAAACTTGCCTCGAACGCATCGAACTAAACTACAAGCTATTTAATGAAACATTTTTGAATATTAAGATCTATTTTACAATTATATTACATAAAAGAGACAAATTATTGGAAAATATTCGTATTTCAAAGTAAATTTAAAAGATAAAAACTGCGTTATACTGCCTGTATATGTATGTGTATATATATATGTATTCTAATGAGGGCCGCTCGGACGTTTCTTTCCTTCGTTTGTAATGGAATCAAAAGGCGAGAAATTTGTTCAGTTGTCCGCCGAGACTTCTGTTCCATCAACGCTAGTGAGAACAACTGCACTAACTTATATTCATTTTAATAATTCATAACTTTTATTTGAATAATAAGAATAATTAAATATGAATAAATATCTGGAAGGTACTAATATCTAATATTTCATACAACTAATCTTAATCTCGGGGACACAAGTGTATGACGACAAGCTGCGGTTGTGGGTTTGATTCTCACTCGAGGAAATAAAATAATTAACATATTTACATTCAATTTAATGTTAAATCCGTTCAAGACGTAATGTCTTAATAATTATACGGAGAGAAAAAGCAAAAGCCAATTCGACCGCTTCAGAAACGTCTCAATTTACAATTACTAATATCATCGTCATATTTCTCTCTCCTTTCCCCTCAAGTAACCATTTGCCTTTGCTGTAATATACAATTGTTTTTGTTTTATAATGTTACTCTGTATGTATCTTTTGTAAATTTTGAACTAATAAAATATTTAAGCCTCTTGGTTTTTATAACATATGATTACCACAGATATTGCTACATATTCTTAATTACTTCGTTTATCCAAAATGTCGTGCTTAAATCGAAAAGGTCACCCTGTGAAACTTCTTCTTTTTATGAATTATTGACCTTTTCATATCTTTATTTATCGTTTTAGTATATACTCACACTCATAATATATTTATACTTCAATACTGTCCAGATATACGAGTATGTATACATCTGTGTATACAGAAGTATAAATCTAAGTTGGTCAAATTCGATGTTGAAAAATTTTGAACTATTCCGGAATAAATTGTAATTCCCGAGCTCTGCTCCATACGACCGTTATTTAAACAAAGAATAACAGGTAATGAAACCAAACAATCTTACAAATACAAATATAAAATCTTGTACCATTTCCCTTGCATTTGTCAATTGTGCAATAAACGAGTACACGCTATTACACTATATTTTTAATTAAATTTTCCAGACATTTATCAAATTGAAACGGCGCTATAAAAGAAATAATATACAGTACAGGTTTTTTGAGTCGTTTCTAAATAGAAAGCAATGAGCGCTAGTGGTCGGACGCGACCATTCAGAGCTCGTCTGCGCCCGTGTCCGCGGGCACTTAAAGGTATCAAATGAGAGATGAAATTTAAATTATCCTCTTTCACGTTCAAACCTGGCTAGAGCCTTTAATGCGACACCTCCCCCCTTTCTACAAGTCCCAGCCCCCCTCCACCTTGCGTGGTTTCTATATACATAATAAAAGTATAGTTCGTCGCTTTTTGGACGTAGAAGACATATGACAAAAACTATTAACATTTATCGTTTAAAACAATGATCATTAAAATTTTTGGCTGCTTGTCAGTGTGCTTGTGCAGGTCAGTATCAGAAATAGCGTAACCAATTTATATATATTTTTGATTGTTATATTTTGCTAAACTCCCTATTTATCTTATTTCATTTACTATTTGTCTAATTTCAATTGAAAATTATGTAGTTGCAGCAAACGACACCACGAGAGTGTCACAAGTATTTTCTATTTCTTTTGACTATAGAATTGGGTTAATTTGTATGTATATATTTCACCAAGCTGTCACAATGACTTCGATATAACACAGAAAAAACCATAATAATTGTTAATAATATAATTATTTGTTGTATTAAAATTACATATTTCATTTCGTTTCTAATTTATACGTTCATTTTAAAGAAAATTTAATCTAGCAAGTTTAATTTGTAACATCAAAATTATCCATTGACTGAAGCGGCTGTATGAGATCTAATCAGTCCTTTGAGACATATCACTTCTAGGGTTATATTGTTGCTCGGCGATATTTACTTTATTGAAGTCTGTCTTTGCGCGGTAACATAAACGTGCATTTGTAAATGCAACAAGTTATGGGTTCGATTTAATCGGATTAAATGAAATATCTAACACTTTCATTTCCTCGCTTTGACAAAGCAATAGAGCGCGAGTTATGTTTCGTCACTCAACACGAAAACTGCTCAAAATCGGAGGAAAACGTCTTAATAATAAAAAAATGATACTATAGTAAGTTTCAAGGTTCCCTTTGCGTACCCTAGTTCAGTTTCTATACAATGTGAAGCTATAAAATCTAGTTGATATATAACACGCAATAATTAAGGCATTGCGGTAGAGTGAGGACCGTGATGTGGAAGATATGAAACGGTCCGCATCGCAGTAGAGACGAGAATCAACGAAGCTTGAAACATCGAGAGATGTTATTAAAATATAACTCATCCGCACTTTGCACTAGATTCGGACGTAGATCCGTAGACCGCCGACCGCCACCGGATGTACTTTTCTATTTTCTTGTCTACCGGAATTTAATATAATTGGTATCTACCTGCAGTTGCTCTGCTTCAACGCGCCGCGTTTGTATATCTACTTGCTATTTCGTTGCTGTTTCGTTTTCGTTTTTGTACGCATTTACGTTATGTTTTGTTTAGTAGCGTTTTAAATTTGTACGTGTTTATATATGTCTTATTTATATATTGAATTTAGCAAATTTAGGATTAAAATATTTTGATCTACAGATACGAGAGATACGAGATCTGTATCTCGGCTCTTTCTGCATCTAAGCTTCAACATTTTGCTAACCGACGACATACTGTAATTATCGTAATGAGAGTGTGTGTGACGCTCCATATATATGGTTGTGTGGAAAATAACCTAAGCTGCTCAACCAACCAAAGTTAAGGACTCCGGAGCTTAAAGGAGTTTATCTTTAAATCGACTGGCGCTCTGCAAATAATGGTCGAGATCAAAACTAAATTTAAAAATCATGATCCCCATTAATCGTTTTAATTTAATGAGTTCTGGCGCGTAAAAGAAGCCACCGGTACATTTAGTATATAATGTAATATATATTGAGATTCAGAAATATTTTTGAAAAACGTAAAACTTTTTGTGTTTCGTATTAACATAAAAGAAAACCGCATAATATTGTAACAAACTACGCACATATACAACTGAAACATTATTATTTATAAAACTGTTAGTACGTCTCATCATACGAGTACGAGGAGGTTAGAACGACTAATTTATCTGCATTAATCTTTTAAATGTATATGCGCGGTTTAGTATTTTATAAAAATTCTTTTAGCATTATTTATGATCACCAAAAGCCGATATTTGCTAAAATAAGAATAAAATAAAAAGAGTAAATATGTGTATATACCAGGATTAGTTATTATTGTACAAAATAATTTTATACATTTCATTTCAACTGATTTTATTTAAGTTTACCTGTCGTAGAGGCATGTCGTGGTGGAGGGGCACGAGTATGTGACTGTTTACGTGATGGGTTGGTGAGTTCGATAATATCAAATTAAATATTTAATATTTTCATTTCTTAGCCGTGATTATAAGTAACACTTGAGATGCAACGCCTCTAATTCGGTGGAGAGTGGGGAACGGCACGGAGTGTCGCAACACTAGGATCCGAAGTTCTCTCTGCACTACCAAGTGCGGGATACAGCGTGAAGTTTAGAGCACCGTGATAAATTTACGTTTTTTAGTGTTGGCAATGACGTCATTTTGTGAAATCATTTTATTATAGTCTTTCTTGTCATAAATTAAGATTGGTATTTGTGATTTTAGACGTTTAATTAAAGAGATTTACACGTTTAAACTAACTTTAAGTGAATAAACTGCTACAATTGCTAGAATTTTAGGTATTTTTTACTATTCTTATAATATGTCAACAAAGAATATATGTAAGAGTATACAAATTTGTATAAGTAAATAAGACTTATATTATATGATATATTTTGTATAATTCCTGTAACAAATAAAACAAATACGCATATTTTGTTTTAATAAAATATTTATTTGTGTCCAAGTGTAAAATATTTAACGGTATTGTGAAGGCTGAGTGTTAAAAAGCAAATACTTATTAATATTTCCTTTGTTCATCAACATCGGCCGTTTATTTACTTTTTACGATTAGGACATGATATTTGATTTCGTCGTTACGTGTCATAAATGTTCCATTAAACGCTTTGTGAACGCGACGCGGCGCGCCGGTTGTAGGACGGAGTTTAAGACGATCTCTATAATTATTACGAGTGTTTATTATTTATACGAGTGTTATGAGATCTATCTCAAAAAATAAAAATTATATACTTACATGAATCGCTTTGTTATCACTAAATTATTATTTATTTGTGTAACACAAAAAGGACTTGATTGTAATTTTATAATATATGTGTGCAACGCGTTCTCTCTTGTACACGCGACTCAGTAGGGACGTCACAACGAGTCATGCTTTTTAATGCGTGCAAAATTAATAGATCTTTCCCTAAGTCTAACATTTATACCGCATTATTGAAAATAAGGTATAGGTTTCTATTTAACACCGAGTTAGCAGTAATTTACGGTAATTAGAGAAGTTAGTCGCGCTCGCGATGTCAGGCGATGATTTATCACCGACTACAAGTTCTATAAAACGGAAACGCCTGCATAGCTCCTATAGTTCATAGACTATTAATTGGCGTTAGTTGTTAATACCTAAGCCTTAGGAGATCTGCTGAAAGTATTATATTCTGTAAGCGAGTCTTAAATGTATGTGAATAACTTGATCCAAGTCGTCTATCGTCCACTATAGTATTCAGTTGAAGTGAGTATGATTGTTATTCAATTACTCTCTTTCCCTGTGATGGCTTGAACCTGAACGCTAACGGTTACGTCAACGTCGCGTACCCGTAGTAGTACTCGGTTTTAATATATATATATATATATATATATATATATATATATATATATATATATATATATATATATATATATATATATATATATATATATATATATATATCGTCCATAACTATTAACAATGTCGGATGTGAAAAACAGCAACTTTACAGGAGAGCGTTTCAAAGTTTGAATTGCGTGTATCTTTTTACCTATTTTAAGCAGGGTAATGAAATTTTAGACTTATGCTCTATAAGTT
>DWMZ01002505.1:0-14018 GCA_018249855.1 Eueides tales michaeli | reverse complement strand
TTTAATTGATTTAATTGATTTAATTGATTTAATTGATTTAATTGATTTAATTGATTTAATTGATTTAATTGATTTAATTGATTTAATTGATTTAATTGATTTAATTGATTTAATTGATTTAATTGATATAATTGATTTAATTGATTTAATTGATTTAATTGATTTAATTGATATAATTGATTTAATAGATTTAATTGATTTAATTGATTTAATTTATTTAATTGATTTAATTGATTTAATTGATTTAAGAATTTTTGTTTTATTAATTTTATTTTTCATTATTTATTTTGATATAATTTTTCTAAATAATCATAATTGTCACTTTCATTATAATATGTAGCGTTTAATGCTTCAAAGTATAGTTGCTTATAGCTAACTGCCTGATATTCATCTTTTTATTTCTTTGCGGTGAAAACTGCCAACTTCCAGATATATTTGCTTGTGGTCAGACAAGGCGAATTCAATTATCGATACATTAAGTGAATACAGAGAATATAGAGATATTTATATCAGTACATATATCATCTAATAATGTACTGGTTTTGGTGGACTCGCGGGTGTTGTGTGTTTTAGCTCTTTTATTTATAATTATATATCCTGCCTCGTGTATGTTGCCTAAATATTGCGTAATATTTGTACCAGTACTTAATAGGTCGATGTTAAAATCTCCTAAGATGATCGATCTTTTTCTATTATTTAGTTGTGTAATATATTTATTTAAAAAATCCTTTAAGTTAGTTTATTAGCGTTAATTTATCAATGCTAATCCATAAATAATAATTTCCATTTACTTCTAATTCTTCTGTAACGTCATATTTTATACTATTGTGTATACAAATCGACACTCCGCCTCCTCTACTATTCTTTCTATAATTGTATATGTGTTTATAATCCGGTAAATAATAAAGTTTTGCATCGGATTCCGATGTTATTCACGTCTCAGGGAATATACACAAGTGAGTTGTTTTCGGTATATACACTTTATCTCATCGAACTTACCATGTTTGCGAATACTAATCACATTGGCATAAAATAATCGTAGTGATGACGAGTGTAAGGGAATATCTTCGTATTTTTTTTTACAATGTAGTGATTTATTTCTTTTATTGGTGTTATGTTTTATTGTGCTTGTTAGATTTTTTCATTGATTTTATTAGCAATAATAGTGGACATACCTTTAATATACTTTATAGTAAGATCTTTCTCGCCATTAGCAGTTCTTTTTTGCAATTCGTCTCGTAACTGTTGTATAAATAGTTTTTGTGTGGATGTCTGATCAGAATATATTTTTATGCCTTCCGATAATTTGTGCTTGTTGTAGCTAAAGTGTTTTGGGATGTTCGTATTATTAAAAAATACTTTTATAGGTCGCGACTTATTAGTTTAAGTACCGCCATCCAAAAAGCAATGTTACCAAAAATTGGGAAACATTATCTTTAAATAAAGTCAACATATTTTATTTATACGAGGAACGATTATATTTCATTTATTTTCTTTGCACCACATTTATAAAAGTTAATGAAGCTAATGGAAAAGATTTCGAAGTCGATAGTAAAACTAATAATAACGTGTATTGAATCGCATTTAGAATTTTCTTAAGAAGCGTTCTATATAAATGAATTCTTGACATTGCGGGGGCGGGATAAGACGAGATTTTCCATTTTAAATCTTAAAATTTCATACTGTATTGCGCTAATGTAGGGCAGGCAGAAGGAAATTAGGAAACTAATGCCACAACGAGGCCTGTCGTGGCGCAGCGGCACAAGCGTGTGACTGTAACCGATAGGTTGTGGGTTCGTATGCAACTCGAGGAAATGAAATATATAATATTTTCAATTTAAATATTTAAAGTTTCATTTCATCGCAATGCCTCAAATTAGGCGGAAAGTGGAGAACTGAAGTGAAACGGAGTGTCTTAACACTAGGTTACTAAGTTCTCTCTGCCTACCTTGCCATATGCAGAATACAGCGTGAGGGTAAAAAAAAAGATTACATTTCATTTATTGAGGATAGAACACACAACCTGTCGCGTTCACAGTAGCATGCTTATGCCCCTATGCCACGATAAGCATCTTGAACTACACTCAAATAAAGTCGCGGGCGATACCTAGCTATTTATAAGGCCTAAAGCTGCCGTTTAGTTAACAGAGTATTATTGAACAAACAATTATGAACAACACGCGTTAGAGTGAACTAAATTCTTTACGACGTACACAGATGTGTATATTGTACACAGATATTACTTTGTTTCTACGTATTATCTTTTTTTTTTGCTTTGAAAATGGCTTAAGTAACAAAAAACTTAAAATCTTAAAAAATATCAGAGTTGAAAACAAAGAATTAAAATAAAAGCTTGAGGTCTATCGTGCAGCAAAGGCACAAACGCGATATTTGTGGATTCAGCCCCCAGTAGAGTATTTACTCTAATAAGATATTTAATATTTTCATATCTTCGCTCTAGTAGTAGCTCAAGGCACAGTGCTGCGGTAAGTTCCGCCACTTGAGACTATGAAAACGGGGAACTGATCGGAGTCTCATACTACTAACTTCTCAAGTTCCCTATATTTACCGTGCTATGTGCGTGGGGCGTGAACTATAGCGTGAAACTGGAAAAAAATCGCATATTTTGCGCGTCGCAGTATTCACTTTACCACTAAACATTTTACTTATTTTTCTTGAATGGTGGAATTCAATGCCCTGTTTTGTTTTGTTACTAGGGCGATGTAATGGAAATATATCATTTCTTGATTAGGAATGTAAGTCACTCAATGTTTGAATTTCTTAAAGCGATAATTCGATTTGTCTAATAATCCGAAACTGAGAACCACCGCGATAAACAAAGCTTTCTATTAAACACATTACGTATAAATCGTTCGTTCTTTTAGGAGCTACGGTGCCACAGTCTGACATAGACAAACAGACTTTTAACAACGCCAGTTTGCGTCGGGAAGAAGCTTTAAATAGTATCTTAGAATATTTTAATCCATTGAAACGTAAACAGATCGCTGCAAGCACAAAGCTCGTAATGAAAGTTCAAATAGTTTCGTATTTTGTGCTGTAAATACTCTTAATGGATGTATGCTGTACAATTACAAACATTGGGCTTTTAAGTAAAGTTTGTATGAAAAATATTCGTTCCGAATATATGTTTTAGGTGATATTGTGACGTAACGTGTTGGTTAGCGTTGTGTTTGTTGAGAGTTGAAGGTTTTTATGATAAAATGTTATTGTTCAAAGTAAAATATTAGTGTCAACATGTTTTTGGCAGCTTTTAGACTTTTATATTTAAGCAGTTGTACATGTGGAGTTATTTAGAGATGTTTTTGCTAGCATTTAATATTTAAAATTAATGTAAAAGCTATCCCGTGTAAGTCAACACTTTTTTGTTTGCTTTCTTTTTGTTTGATTTAAGCTGAAGCGCGTTCGAGGTATTGGTGAAGACAGCGGGGTGTTAAAGCGTTTGGTGGTGGGTTTGATACTCAATTATGAGAATAATTGTATTTATTTGAATTTGAATTTAAGAGAATATGAATGAAATATACATAATAATGTTCAATATAAATCGGAGATGCAAAGTTTGTCTATTTAGTTACTTACTATCTTCCACACTTAACAATGTAGGCAGCAATGTTAAGACAATCCGTTTCCAGTAAGGCACTTCTCTTCCTCATTTTCTGTCACATTCTGTAAAGTACCTCGTTAATAGAACGAAGAAATGAAAATATTAAATATTTGCTTTCCTCCGGATAGGAATCGATCTCACAACTATCGCATTTTCAGTCGCACGCTTGTACCCCTGCGTCACGATGACCTCTAAATTAACTTTCATTTATTGTAAAACCTAAGGACAAACTCGGATATTTGTATCATTTTTAACAAATAGTGCTTCAATATGAGATTGATAAACGCAGACAATATTGCTGTACATACGTTTAAGTTAATTTAAATATTTTTCTACGTTTATTTTGAAGTGGGAAATTAATTAAAGTGTCTAAACTCAAGGCCCCAGGCTCCCTCTGCCTACCCCACCAAGTGCGAGATACGTGTGTAGTTAAAAAAAATACATATTGTAGCTTCACGCGGTATTTCTTATTTTTTAACACTTAATTTCACAATTTCTGCTAATTATTAATTTCCTATACAAAACAAATTGTTTAACCAAACAGATTAACCCATCTCAACGTTGCTATCTACTTTGTAACCAGATCAAGAAAATGTAAGTAGTTAATGACTTCGAATGGAAATCGAACCCACAACCATCGTGTTTTACAGTCAACCTGTCCAGCTCCGCCATGACGGCCTTGATATGAAAACATTACCTATATGCGACGCACATTGTGTCATCAAGTCATCTGACCTACCACAGTAGCCGCAGAAGAATAACTAATATGTACTTATATAACATAACAAGTTACTTAAAGTGAAGCCTGTCGTGGTGCAAGGTAACAGGCGGTCAGTGAACGCGAGCTTGTGGGTTCTATTCCTATTCGAAGATATTAAATAGTTAATGTTCTATTTCTCTTCTGGTAACAAGATAAAGCGCATCGTTGAGTTCCGCCACTCAACATTCGATGCAGGATTAAGCGTAAAGAGTTTCCCAATTTCCTCTGCCTACCCTGTCAAGTGTGGGTAACAGCGTAAAGCTGGAAACAAAATAAACGGTCAATTTTCTGAGTTTTTCCTATTTCCAAAAAATACGTTTTTATCAACGGACTACTGTAAAGTGTTCGAAACGTCGGATTTTGGACATCACTATAGTAGCATTCCCTAGATACTGGACGAGAGCCAACTTGGCATTCGATAGTCCGTTTAGATACTTGAGATGTCTTTATACTTAGTTTTCGATCAGTCAAAGGAAACGTAAGCTATAAATTTGAGGAAATTGCTGTATAGATATTTTTGTTTTGTTTTTTTTTTAATATAAAATTGTAAAAGTGATTATTGCAAGGTCGATTTCTATTTGGGACTTCATTTTTTTATATTTTAGTTGCTCTAGTAACACGATACATCAAGTTAGTTCCGCCACAAAAAACGCTATTAAAATTTAACTAACGACCAGAGTCTACTTACATATTATGCTATTGCATAAAAATCCGCTTGAAGCCAAAACACTATTTATAAATAAAATACCTTGTCTAGTGAAATGCAGACTGTATTTCATCACTCTTGTAATAAAAAGAAAAACCACAACAAAATTCATCAAAATAAAACGTTCACCCATCATACATTTATACACATATGTATGTACTTCACCTAATTGCTCCTCTACCTCACCAGTCTATTATTTCAAATCGTTCACACAGAAAATGAGTGAGTGACATCAAAATCCTTCCTTTTCTTTGTCATGGAACATGTAACTTGCAATCTAGTGACTGTATGCGCCTGTCATTACTTACTTATGTAGTTCATGTTTCAGCAAAAATAAGGTCTAAGAAAGGATGTTTTGAAAAAAAATATAAAGATAAAATTTAATTTAATTAAATATAAATTTAATTTTAGGTAAATTATAAATAATTAAAACTTCATTTATATAATATTAAAAACTAAAGGGTTTATTTGTTTGATCCTGCTAATCTCAGAAGCTAACTGTCTAATACTACAAATTAAAAAAAAAAGTGTATGTTAAATAATTTATTATAGAGAAAGGAAGGACATGACGATTATAGCTATCATGTAACACACAGTAGGTGCGGTCAAAGCTTAATTTACAATCATTTATATCAATTCATAACTTTTAGTTTGAGGTCTGTCATGGCGCAGGAGCACAAGTGAGTGTAAACGACAGGTTGGGGGTTCTATCCGCACTCAAAGAAATGAAACGTTTAATATTTTCAAATTAAATATTTCATATTTTCATTTCTTCACTGGCAGGGCGGCATTGAGTTCCGCCACTCAACATATAATGCCTCAAATTCATTGGAAAGTGGGGAATGGAGTGAAGTGTCTTGACACTAGTTTCTCAAGTTCCCTCTGCCATGTGCGGGATACAGCGTGAAGCTGAAAAAAAACATAACGCCGTTTTGACAATAGCAAGGACTGAACGCGTTCTTGTTTCACTTAGTTTTACCAAACTATGCTCAAGGGATATAGTATATAGTACTCTTTGAAAATTTAACGAAAAATTTTTTACAAGTTTTAATTATTTTTTTTAATATATATTTCCCTGAGCCATCGTTGTGGCAACACAAAGTATGCGACGGTTATACGTTTGAATTCCATAAGGAATTATAATTATATTTACAGAAAATAATCTATTCTATCTAGGCTTTTTAAGGAGAATATTCTTATATTCAGACTTTTACAAATATAGTTTTTAGTCACAGAGTAGGTAAAAGGTAAGCCAATATTTCAAAGCTGCTACTTTTTACGCCCTGTCAAATTTCTGTAGCGCAACTCATAGCCGTGTTAAATAAAAAGAAAATGTTAAAGGAAAACGCTGTACGGCCAAATTTTGAAAAGTTTTATCTGCCCCATACAATACCTATGTATCGACAATACGATGCTAATGATTAATATCAATTTGCGGCCCAAAATAATAGATACTCGTGTAAAGAATGAAAAAATGAAGCATTCAATTGATATAAAAAATATATATGTATTTTTATTTAATTACAAATATATTTTATGACAAATAATAAATAGTAAGTAAGTTTTATCGTATCATTTGTTTTTTTTGTCTTTACGCTTTGTCTCTTATAGACCACGGTTGTTCGCGTAAATCTTGATTTCGCAAAAATTTTGAAATATAAATTAGGGTATATGTAGAAAATACGTTTTTGTATTGTGTAAATAGCAATACGCACTTAAAAAAATATACTTATTTAAAGTCACGGACAGACACTTCTATTTTATTTATATTTATGGATTATTATATAGTTATATTGTTTTTTTCAAGCATTCTTCAAGTATATTGCACGGAAGATAGTTAAAAAAGATATTAATTTTCCCCTAACTGGCAATGAAACCCGCTACCGTAGAGTTCAATAAGTCAAACGTTTCCCACAGACGATCTTAATTATATTGATACAATAATCTGACTTTCATTTATATAAGTAAGGTAATAATAATGTAATAATAATGTAAGGGATGATTTGGACAGGAAAGTGCCATCTTCTCACGGTTAGTTGGCTTCGCAAAGTGGCGTGAAACTCGACTACGAGCTTGTTAGAGGTTCTATTTTTATATCCCAAAATATTTTGATATTTTATTTTATTTAAGTATTAAAAAACTGTAAAAATACTTTATACTAGGCACAGGGAGCTAGGGAACCTCGCTTAAGATTTGGCACTTTGTGCCAAATTTGAGGTATGCGTATTTAGTGGCGGAACTCATCGTCGCGCTTTGCCGTGTTACCAGAGCAAGAAATGAAAACATTAAATATTTCATTAAAAATATTGATTATTTCATTTCCTCGAGTGTCAATCGAATCCACAACCTGCTGCATTTACAGTCACATGTTTGTGCCCCTGCGCTACTACAGGTTTGAAAAAAAAACATTATGGTACATTTGTAAAGTAATGACTGCTATATGTACTGTATATATTTCAACTTCACGCTGCATCCTTCCCATATATATTATAGATTTTGATTACGCGTTGATTTAAAAATATATAATACAGAAAACGTTACATACATATGAACTCGTATTTTTACGACGGCTTAGAAGCTTGATTTCGTTCTGAGCTCAAAGCTTTCGTTCTGAACGCAAGGCTGAATATTTGATGCTAATTGCTTGCTTGATGACTCGTCTTGACAGATGAACAGATGGACAGCAAAGTAATTTTATTAGGTTTCCATTTTTTCCTTTGGAGGCACGGAACTATAAGGGATTCATTTGCAAGTCTACTCACTTAGCTTCAGGTTGTATCATGCACATGGCAAGGTTGATGGAAAAAACTTGAGAACCTAGTGTTCAGACACTCCGTTATCATTAAACTCCGTTCAACACGTAATATACGCATAAAAATAAGCGAAACAGAAAAGCAAAACACTTACAGCTTCAGCTGTAAAAAAGTTAAAAACAAAATAGTATTTTATATAAACATAACTTCTAAACGAACGAACTCAAGAACTAAAGAGAGAGAACTTGGGTAACCTAGTGTTAAAAAGCTCCGATCTGTTCCCTACTTTCTGCCAAATGAGGCATTGTGCGTTGAGTGGCAGAACTCTGACGCACTTTGTCTTGTTACCAGAGAGAAGATATGAAAATAAATGTTTTATTTCTTAGAATAGGGAACTGAACCTGGGATCGAACTTACAACCTGTCGCGCATACACTAGTACTTCTGCACTACGACAGGCTTCACTTAAAGTTAATAAAAGATAAAAAATAACCAAATATTAATTTATAAAGCAGCAAAATCGCAAATGCTTGGAATATTTTTATTTCTGTTCAAATAACTTTTGGTTAAGATCCAAAGCGTCCAATTCGTATCGTTTACCTTCAACATTAATGATTTAAACTACAAGTGCCTTTACATTATATTCAATTAATCTTGTGCGTTCTTTTCCCTTTATATGCTTATACAATCGCTATTGTGGTTGGGGCCGTCGTGGCGCAGAGGCACAGGCATACTGTAGATGCAATAGTTGAGGATTTAATTTCCACTCAAGGCATTCGTTGCCTATAGTACTGCCATATTTTTTATTCTCATTTCTTCGCATGATTCATCATCGATGTTGCGCGAATCTATAAAAAATCACGATGCAGCTTTTGAAAGTCCATGGATGTATGGAAGTTTTTTTTAACAGGAAGCTTTAAATGAACCTCCGTTCCTATTAAGCCATTTATGTTCTCCATTTTCCACTAAGTTCTTGAAGCATTGCGTGTTTAATGGCAAACGCCGCATTCCACATTGTTACTAGAGAGACGTCAAGGACATAAAAAATATTTACTTTCTTAGAGCAAGAATCGAACCCACATCCTATTGCATTGACAATCTCGCCTCAAAGTAATAAAAGCAAAAAATTATATCTAATGTACCGAGAAATGTGTAAAAATTATATCAAAGTGAAACTCCCATTAGGACTTAGAGTTTTTGTTGCTATAATATCGTTATGTACATAAGTTAAAGAAAACTGTAAATATAGCAGTCATCATCTAATTAGTTAAGATTTGACATGAAAAAATTATTTTATCCCAATCCTATAGCTTTAGCAAATAGCCTATCGCAGCAGTATTAGCGTTGATGTAAAACGCGACAGGTTGTCGGATCGATCCCCACCAATATTGACGAAGTGAATTATTTAATGTTTTATAAAAATATTTAATGTTTTCATTTCTTGGCTCTGATAATAAGGCAAAGTGTGGGATTAAGTTCCGCCTCTCAAATAATTCGGCAGAGAGTGGGGAGAAAGTGATTGCACGGAGTGGTTTTAGATACAATCTCCAATCCTTACTTTGATTACAATTGTAGTGCTTGTTCTACTCGAATATTTACTAAGTTAATATAAGTTAAATAGTTTTTTCATAGACTTCATTAATTACCAATTTAACCAGAACAACTAGGGCTACTCTACTGGTTAAATTAACCAGCTAAAATTGACATGTTAAAAATCAGGGTAAAGTAAAAACGAAGCCCATTTTATTGTATTAGCACGAGAACTTGAGATGTTTACCAAAACGTCTGGAGGCAAAGTGGTTTTCAATTAAGATCTTTTTCTTAGCTATTGTAGAGTATTTTATGTAAATACTAGTTTATAGGCTTTTTCTGTTGTGGCATAGAGTGACGCAGGTGTACAAGCGTATGCGTTGTGGGCTCGATCTTTACTTGAAAATGAAATATGTCATATTTTCATTTCCTCGCTCTAGTAAAGAGGCGAACAAAGAAAAGTGCGGCGTGTCCTAACACTAGTTTCGCGAGTGTCCGATGTCTAAGTGCTTTATATGAGTTACAGCCGGAAGAAAAAAATACAAAAAAAAATTATCACACTAGAATGGTAGGAATATTTTTTACAAAAATGTTTTCTCGTTTTGACTTCGAGTAATTTAAAAATAAATTAAAACGCCCAGTACATATTTGATGTGGACATTTTAATTAATTTTGAATACTCTGTAACGACGTTTGACTGTATACGTAACGATAAATTAATTAATAAGACTCACCGTCCCACACTTTTCTTGTCACAAGTGAATATCAAACCCGCAACCATCGCTTCACCGTCACACGCTGTTCAGTTACGCCACAACGGCGTCCAGCGTTACATAAAATAAACAATACAAATATTATCTTATCAGTGCAGGTCTACTTATAAGGTCAGCCGAGCGTTACTCTTTTTCCCAACTCCCGTTATCATGAAACATTTAACCGCACTAATTGACTTTACAAAGAAGATATTTATATAAATGGTAGGAAATATTTCATAGAAGGGTACCTGATGACTTAATGGTAACTTAAAAGCCAGCAAATTATTTGGTACTGCTAATATTTATGAGCAGCACAAGGAGCTACTAAACTTCGGGTAACTAGCTGGGTCGTTTGTCTGATCTTAATATATAAAAAAATGCTTATTGAAAATTCAAAAATATTTATAGCCTATTTGGTTAAATGGTCTACTCACACATCGCGTTCTCCATTTCCCGTTCTTATTCGAGTTAAATATAACTAAATTAAATACGAGTATGTAATAACTTCAAGAAGAGACATAGTAAATTGTCAGAGGACAAAAATTCTATATTGTCTCATAAACGTATTTTGTATGAAGTATAAGTTGTCGTTACTACTTTTTACATTCGTATAATATCGGATTATAAAAACTAATATTTACGTTTAGTGTAACTCATGAGTTGAAAGACGTGCTTTATATATTTTTTTAGCTAAACGCTGTATTCTGCACATGGCAGGGGAGTAGACGGAGGGAACCTGGGAAGGTAATGTCAGACAATCATTCGTTCACATTTCCGTTCCCCACATTGTACCTAATTCCGAGAGTATTGCGTGTTGTATGACGAAACTTAACGCTGCGCTCTGCATAGTTACTAGAGCGGGAAAATTTCTACGACTGAGAGACAAACTCTCAACCTGTCGCGGTCACAGCCACTCGCTTGTGCTTCTGCGGCAAGATTGCCCTCAAATAGGAATACGCTTTATATTTACTTTATTTAACTTTATGAGACCCAAAATATGCAAAGATTATGTTATGACGTACACTTAAGAGCTATTGGATATATTGAAACATTTAATTTTAGTAGTCTATCTATCTTAAAGGAACGTGTTTCATTAATTTTGTATTATAAACGTTTATGACTTTGCGGTTGTCTCACATGGCGAAAAGGTGACTGCAAACGCTACAGGTTGTGGCTTCGATCCCTATTCGAGGAAAGGAGATATTATTTTTTTTTAAACTAAATAATTAATGTTTTCATTTGTTCGCTTTGGTAACAAGGTAAAGTGCAGAATTGAGTTCCGCAACCGCACCTCAAAACAAGTGAAAAACGGAACTGAGTGTCTTAGAGTGTGAGGCTATATAAAGGCAATGACTGTGGGTTCGGTTCCCATTTGACGATTATTTTCATTTCTATTAAAACAAAGTGCGGCGTTTACATCCGCCAATTCTTTCACTATGTCTCGATTACCAGTTGCACTACTCATGCCTTATTTTTCAGTGTCATTTGACTAAAATAATAAAATAGTTTACATAGTTTGCTTTTAGAAGAGTTACCAATTCAACTTACACTCTAAAGAATGTCTACAATGTTTATATTACAGCTGTAGCTACAAATTTCAGTGTGGTTAGACAGAGACGGCTCGATAGCATATTCTTATATCTTATCTTACTAATCTTACTAATATTATAAATGCGAAAGTTTGTACGGATGTGTGTATGTTTGTTACTCTTTCACGTAAAAATTACTCAATGTATTTTCATGAAACATTGCAGTAATATAGCTTTGATATCAGAATAATATAATAAATTAAAATTTATAGGGATTTTTAACCGACATAAAAAAGGAGGTTCTTTTATGTATGTTCCCCGATTATTCGAAGATGGGAGGACCGATTTTCAAAATTCTTTTTTTGTTAGAGAGGGTATATTTCACAATTGGTCCCATGGTAAGGAGAACAGGATCTGATGATGGAATCCTGGATAAATCAAGGGCAACCCTCAAATTCGAAAGGCACAAATACGGGTTTTTCGAATAATAACGCAATTGGGAGATCTGTATCTGACTATCATCTCATTTTATTAGACTTCAGAAAAGGAGGAGGTTCTTAATACGTATGTTCCTCAGATTACACGGAGATGGGTACACCGATTTTAAATAAAACTTTTTTTATCATTGGAGTTACATAAAGATAATTATAGGTAGATTACTGTACGATTATTTATCTTAAATAGTCCTAAATAAAAGTCCGCGACAGCATATATCTATCTTTTATGTGTAAGTCACTATGACCAAAATAGTGAACGCGGACGAAGTCGCGGGTAACAGCTAGTAGTAGTTTATGTAATTTTGACGCTGACAATATTATTATTCTCATCTGTTCGTGATATTTCAACAAATCATATTTCAAGAACAATCGTTGTTGAATGTTTCTGAGTTATACGAAGCATAGTCGTATGTCGTATATGTGAAGTTGTGGGGAAAGGGGCTATATATTGCTGAAAATTGACTTGCTTATTGGATTGGTTAACTAAATATAATTTTTATAAAGTAATATGCTGAGGCTTGTCGTGGCGCAGGGGCACATGCAAGTGACTGTCAATGCGACAGGTTGCGAATCTTTAATTGGTTCTTAAATTTCCTCTGCCTACCCTGACTTGTACGGGATACATCATGAATGAAGAACATGAATTCAACAAGGACTATAAATTTGAAACAAGTAAAGGTCCCGTGTTTACCTTCCCGCGTCAGGTGCGAGCTCGTTCATCAACCTTCTAAATTATAGAAAGCTCCAAGCTTTCAGTCGGTAAAGACAACTTCTCAAAGGCTGTCGTCGATCAATCGGCCCAACCTGTTATGCGCCTATTATTTAGAAGTTACGTTCACGTTATATATAAGTAGGCCCTGGTTTTACTTTTTTTCTGTACAAAATTTTAAATGAAAAATGTTACATAACATTAAGTGTAAGAGTATTATATATTTCAGTAAATAATTTGCGTTACACGCATTTTGCGAAAAGTACATGAAGTTTCAGAACGGAAACTGAACGTGGTTTTTACTAGAGTCTCGCAGCATATTTTCTTTGTAAGTAAAAAAATTCACCACATTATCATCATCACATCAGCCACTCACCGCTCTCTGTTAGACAAAAGCTTGCTCAAGTTTGCTTCCGTCTCATCCAGTAGCTTCCTGTAATATTGAAAAAAGGGGTATTTCCTTTAATTTGTTAGAATTTATAAAAGAAATCAAAGAATCAACTGCGAGCTCATACAAACATATTTTCTTCATAAGTATTAAATTAGGTATAAGCAATGAATCATGCAATAAGAATCACACCATCACTATTAAGACCGTCATGGCGTATCGACACAGCGTTACACACAAGGATGTGGGTTCGATCCTCACTCAGGGGACTAATTATATTTATTACCATTTCCCCGCTCTGATAGACAAAGCTCATAGTCTAGTTCCACTACTCAACATGCAAAGTGTTAAAGATCAGGCGATGTGTAATCAATAGAGAAAACCATCATCTTCTCATAAGACGAGCAAACGACTTCACTACTCAAATTTATATAAATGAGATAAATCCTTTGTTTCGGTAACGAAATCTGAATTTCTGAAGTGCTTTGAGTGGAGACGCTCGATTTCAAAGGTTTCAATCTGCTTCCAGTTTATTGATCTCGCCTTGTTGATATAAGAATTATAATTAATTACTGGTGTTCACATTAAAAATATTGGTTGAGTATTTCTTTCGCCGTGGCACAGCGTCTGTCTCTTAACGCGTCGGTTGTGGATTTGATTCCTATTCGCGGGAATTATTTTTTTAATTCAACACTGCATATACTTAGCGGGGCACTGAGAGTCTTATACAATATATTATAGTACTAGACACCCTCTGCCCACCCTACCAC
>DWMZ01002504.1:0-14021 GCA_018249855.1 Eueides tales michaeli | reverse complement strand
TTATCATGGCGCAGGAGCACAAACGTGCTACTGTAAGCGCTACAGGTTGCGGGTTCGATCTTATTAGAGGAAATGAAATAATTAATATTTTCATTTCTTCCTCCTTTTAACAATGCAAATCTGGCTGAGGGGTTTCGCTCTCAACACGAAATACCTTACACTCGGTGGAGAAAGAGGAACGGAACGGGGTGTCTTAACACTAGGTTCCCAAGTTCCCTCAGCCTATCCTATCATACATGGAATACAGAGTGAAGATACAACAAATTAAATAATAAAAATATCTTAAAAATACATACCTTAACAACACGTATAGATATAATCGCAGGATGATTGACTTCTCTATATAAATCCGGTGGTTTCTTACAGCTGTCACTTAGCGGCAAAATTTGGCATGACGAACGACGTTTTATATGATCCAGTACTCTGAAAATGTAATTAGCATTAAAATTAAATATATTATATATTTATTTCAAAATTATATAAGAAAGCTGAGAAGTCTGTATGGTTAAACGCGCTAATGTCAAAAATAAAAGGGGTCTAAATTAAAAAAAAATCTTCATATATTCCATTTGTTCACGCGGACGAAGCCGCTGGTGATAGGTTAGTATAGTATAAAATGATAACAAATTATTGTTATTAAAAACGTTTAAAAATAAACAAAAATCGAGATTCAAATCCCCCGCAACTTGGATACCGTCCAAGTGCTTTGACCACTAAGCCACACGCACTCATCACACGCCACATCTAAATTCTTATACGCACTTCCAACTTATTCATATTATTAGCATCTCTTCGTTTTTTTTTCAGTTTATTTTTTCTTTTTGTTCCGTTTTCCACTTTATGCGGAACTCAGCGCCGCGCTTTACCTTGTTAGTAGAGGGAAGAAATGAAAGCATTAAGTATTTCCTTTCTTCTTTTTCCAGTCACACGCTTGCGCCCCTGCGCCAATACTGGCTCCATTAGCATCTCAGTGGGGAGGTTATCTTAAATATCTTTTATCTTCTTCTTCTTAGCTTTACGCTGTATCCCGCACAAGGCAGGGTAGGCAGAGGGAACTCGGGAACCTAGTGTTAAGACACTCCGCTCCACTTCCGTTCCCCACTTTCCGCTGAATTTAGGCATCGCGTGTTGAATGGCGGAACTCAACACCGCGCTTGGCCTTATTACCAGAGCGTAGAAATGAAATATTAAATATTTTAATTGATAAAATTTAAATATTTCATTTCCACGACGGCTGTAACCGACAGGTTCTGGATCGAACCCAGAACCTGTCGGTTACAGCCACAAGCTTGTGCCGCTGCGCCATGACAGGCCTCAAATATTCCTTATCCAAAGAAAATTCCTATTATTTTATTTATTTATTAAATATTACTTACTTCATTTGCTTGGCCTGATCTTGCCTAATAAGGTATTCGGTGTCTTCGTTAAAATCACCCGCAGTCGCCTCCCCCATGCTGCTTACCTATTTTTTTTTTATTGATATCAAAAATTTGTACGCACACAAGTTTACCTAAGTGATATAGGTAGTGGGTTCGATGAACTATTGCGTTTTTTTTTAGTTCTATGCAGTCGGCTGTTTTGTTTTTTTTTCCATTATTTTGTTGTTATAACTTGTTACTGATGGCTATTAACATTAAAATTATAAGTTTAAAATTTTCGCTATATTATTATTTTTTATAAGTGGATATTAATATAGTGGGGACTGGATTCTGATAACCCAGTCTTAAAACAATAATTCACTAAATTTAAAAACGTATACCTGCGCCTCTTGGAATCCGTCCAAGGACTCTTGGACGGATTCCAAGAGGCGCAGCTTCAAATCCTGCTTCGTTCAAATTTTTATACGTTTTTAAATTTAGTATTTTTCTTTTCTAAGTGTAGAATAACACTTTAAAAATAGTGAAAATAAACAATAATTTATTCGTTAATTTAATTGTTCTGGTGTCGAGGTATATATATAATATCTTAACATTAAGCTTTCTCTGCCTATCCTGCTACGTGCGGGATACAGCGTGAAGCTGAAAAAAGTATTCATAAATAAATAAAAAATGACAGTATTCTAAAGTCCTACAGAAAATTCTGGTTATACCTATCACATGTAAGTAAAGGTTTTATTGAAAATATATACTTTCTTTAGTTAACAATGCTTTTTAATACCCTACTGCGCAATGTGAAAGAAGGAAATATGTTTATCAGTACTCAGCTTTAGCTGTATCCCGCACATGGCAGGTTAGTCAGATGGAGACTTGGGAACCTAGGATCAAGACACTATGTTCTGTTCCCTGATTTTCATCGAATTTGAGGTATTGCTTGTTGAGTGGTGAAACTCAACACCACGCTTTACCTTGTTACCAGAACGAAGCAATGAAATTATAAGATATTTAATTTGAAAATATTAAATAATTCACTTTCTCGAGTGGGGATCGAACACACAACCTGTCGTTTAAAGTCACACGCTTGCGCCGCTGCGCCACGACAGGCCTCGATAATATATAATAAAATTATTTAAACAACCATTTTGCAACATTATTATCTAAGCTATGACAGATATTTATTTTATTCTGTAAATGGTAAAAAACAAAACACCCGACTGCATAGAACTAAAATAAAACGCAATAGTTCATTAAGATTAACATTCGGAATCTATACTTAAAACCAATTAAATCGTCACAAAAAGCTTGGCAGGAAAACAAGTTTCCTATTGGGAACAGAGGTTCCCTCTGCCTATCCCGCCATGTTAGATAAAATGTCAAGTAGGAAAAAATCAGGGCCTATATTTGACGAGAGGGTATCTAACGCTGTTATATAGTTTTTTTTTAGCTTCACGATGTATCCCGCACATGGGAGGGTGGAGAAAAGTAACCTGGGAACATAGCCATATGACTCTCAGTTCAGTGCCCCACACTCCACCGAATTTGGCGCATTAGGTGTTGAGTGGCAAAAAAAAAGTAAAATATTTAAGTCTTTCATTTCTTCGAGGGATCGAACCCACAACCTATCACATTTGCGGTCGCGCACTCTGTAGAGTTTATTCTTTTTTTTTCTCTGAGTGACTGAAATGCTGTTGACCTGGGATGGTATTTACAGTGTCACCGGGCGTGAAGAGTTTATTCACTGTGTATAATAATATATACTCACCATACTACTTTCACTGGAGCTTCTAGCTAATTCAGCGGACAAACTGACACAATCCGTCGTTAATAATCTGTGGAACGCATCACACGCGGCCGCCATTACGAATCTGTGTACCGGAAACCCTTTGGCGCCGCATATTATTACCATGTCTGTGAAATACTGGAAGAAATCATATTGTATTATTAAAAGAACTCTCTCTCTCTGTCAGCTTTACGCTGCATCCCATACACGGCTGGGTAGGGAACTTGGTAACCTAGTGTTAAGACACTCCGTTCCACTTCCGTTCCCCACTTTCTGCCGAAAATGCGGCATTGTGCGTTGACTGGCGAAACTCCACGCCGCGCTTTGCATTGTTATAAGAGTGAAGAAATAATAATAGTTAATATTACATTTCCCCAAGTGGGGATCGGACCCAAAACCTGTCGGAGTTGCAGTCACAGTGTCCCTGCGCCACGTAGCCACGCCATTGTTATAATATACTGTATATTTTAATTAATTTTTATAAATTTTTCATTATCTTAATTTTTCATATTAAACAGTTGTTGTCAGACAGTGCCTGACTGGAAGCGCGAGGGTTGTGCGTTCGATTTTCAATCAGAATCAAGAGATGTTGAGTGTTAAGACACACTCGGTTCCCAAATTCCCTCTGAATGTCCTGCTGTGTGCGATATACAGCGGGAAGGTGAAATAAAATGTATTATATATACACCGCTACTGTTGTTTACCTGTTGACGTAACAAAACGGCCATATTTTCTAAGAGTGCACTATTTGCGACCACCACTTCCGGTTCCAACGGTCTTGGAGGTCGGAAAGGTGCCTAAAATAAATATTTAATATCCATTTCTTTACTATGTAAAACGTCTTATTGTCTAGAAATTATTGTTAAGTCATAAAATTGTAACAGCTAAATTAATAACGAATGGATAAATTCATTCGGTTTAACAAAATCACTATTTAAACAACAAAAATGCAGATATGTATGTAAATTAATATCATATTTCACTAATTTTCTTTCTACTTTACGCCTTTTTAAAAATATTATTTAAGTTTTCAATTAATTAAAATAAACAAATGAATAAGCTATAGTAATGTTAATATAAACGAACGAACGAAATTATGAAGAATAAAATGAAAGAATGGAATCAAATGATGAATGAGTGAATGAATGATTTAATTAAATAAAATAATTTAAACAATGTTCACGTCTTTTAATCGAAAAATATACATGAAGCAGTTTTAAATACTTTATACACTCTGTAATAAGCAAATTTTGACATTGCATTTTAATATATCAAAAGTGAGTGAACTTAATCTCGTTAGTGAAAAATCAATGGGTGAACGGTAAATATGAAATGTATGCATAGACGAAAAACGGCCACCAACGAACAGGGTTATGTGTATATGTGTGTGGTTATATATAAATATAAGAGCATCTGTCTGTATCTGTATGACTCCTAAACGTAAATATCAATTTTAATTTAGTATTTTTTGTTGAAGAAATAACTTAATCGATAGTATTGTTTAACTATTATTCATACTAAATATTTTCAGGTATTTTCAAATACTTCGTTCACTCAATAGCACGTAAACACTCAAAATAAATGAATAAATCTTACTAATATTATACATGCGAAAGTTTGTACGGATGGGTGTATGTTTGTTACTCTTTCACGTAAAAACTACTGAACGAATTTTCTTGAAACTTTGCAATAATATAGCTTCGATATCAGAATAACATAATAAGTTAAAATGAATAGGGATTTTTAACCGACATAAAAAAGGAGGTTCTTTTATGTATGTTCCCCGATTACTCGAAGATGGGTGGACCAATTTTCAAAATTCTTTTTTTGTTCGAGAGGATATATTTCACAATTGGTCCCATGGTAAGGAGATCAGGATCTGATGATGGAATCCTGGAGAAATCGAGGACAAACCTCAAATTAGAAAGGCACAGATGCGGTTTTTTCGTATAATAACGTAATTGGGAGATCTGTATGTGACTATCATCTTATTTTATTAACCGACTTCAAAAAAGGAGGAGGTTCTTAATACGTATATTCCTCAGATTACTCGAAGATGGGAAAACCGGTTTTTAAAAAAAACTTTTTTTATGGTTGGAGTTACACAAAGATAATTACTGTAGGATTATTTATCTTAAATAGTTCTAAATAAAAATCCGCGACAGTATATATCTATCCTTTATGTGTAAGTCACTATGACCAAAATAGTGAACGCGGACGAAGTCGCGGGTAACAGTTAGCAATATATATCGATGAGTGAGTAAGTGAACGATGAATGAATGATTTCATTTATCAATCTAACCGTCCTTATACGTTTTTTTAAGTCTACTTAACGAGGTATTTAATTACTAATTCGTGGCATGTAATTACTAATTCGTTATAGTAGTATATACCAAATCACAGAAAACCACACAAGTTGCAAAAATAAATGAAAATAATGAATGAATGATATGTGAATGACCAATGTATAGTTTCATTCACCTGTAACAACGGCCTTTGAACACGTTTTAGATTTGTCATCCAGAATCTTTGCTGCCTTCTCGCTATTAAAGCAGCTCGTATGGCGTTTTCAAATACTTCATTCACTCCATAATACGTAAATACAGATGTTTCATAGTAATATATACCAAATTCGTGAGCTAAGGCGCGGCCTTGATCAGGCATTACTAGATCGCTTTTCCTTGGTGCTCTTTGGTGTGAAAATAAACGTTTATTTATTATTTAATTATTTATATTATATAAGACATTAAATATTTCATTTTCTGGAGTGGGGATCAAACCCACAATCTGTTGTGTTTACGGTTGCACAATTATACCCTGCGCTACGACAGGCCTCATTATTATTTATTCTAGTAGAAAACAAACACATTTTGAAAATGAAATGCTTAGCAATAGCCATAAATTACTGAAAATAATAGTAGCTGTGACACCTCTTAGAGAATACTGTCCCAATTGTATCTTGAATAAATAAAATATATGTAATAATGTAATAATATATATTTTATTAATATTTACACAATAAAATTAACTCACTAAATAATTTTGTATATATATTATTCTAAAATTGCATTATTTCAAAATATCTTCTTTATTCTCTCTTGCATATTAAAAAAACATATATAAAAAGTTAATAAGCCTTACCTAATAAAAGGACTTCTGTCTTTGCAATAATTTAAATACGTCTCATCTCTGTACATATAACGCAGATCATTCTTACATCCCACTAATAAAATTGGTGTGTTTGGACAAAATCGTCTAGAAAATAAAAAAAAACATATATTTATAACATTAAAAAATATATACAAAACCTTCTAAGCTTGATATAAATGCCAAAATTAATATTAACTGGCGACCTAAACACGGCTTCGCCTGAAATATTATTGTAATATTATTTACGTTATTCTGATGTTTCATCTATGTATCTGTAAAATTTTATCAAAATCCGCTTAATAATTTAAGCGTGAAAGCGAGCAAAAGTTTCTCACAAACCATCACATATATAACATGAATAAGAAGTAGAATAAAAATCCACTAATAAAAAATAAAAAAACGTATCAAAATTTGAACGTAGCGGGATTTGAACCCCATATATGCTTGTTACAACATAAATAACGTGTAACAAGCGTATAAGAATTTCGACGTAGCTAGGTGAGAACGTATGGCTTAGTTGGTCAGAGCGCTTGAACAGTTACCAAAAGGCGCCAGTTCAAATTCCGCTACGTTAAAAAAAAATTATATGTTTATAAAATAAGCACTTTTCTTTTCTAAGTGTGGAATAAAAACTTTTTTTTTAGTTTCACGCTGTATCCCGCACGAGGCAGGGTAGGCAGAGGGGACCCGGGAACCTAGTGTTAAGACACTCCGTTCCACTTCCGTTCTCCACTTTCCGCCGAACTTGAGGCATGTTGAGTGGCGGAACTCAACGCCGCGCTTTGCCTTATTACCATTAAAACTTTTAATATAGTAAGAATAAATATTTACCGTATCTCAGGATACCACATGGCACCGCAGTTCCTCAATGATATAGGATTAGTTATCGAGAAACACAACAAAACAACGTCGGACCTGTAACAATACCGTACAAGTGCTTTGTTACGATATAATTATGTAATAATATCTATATAATGTGGGTGAGGCATCGACCATCAATGTGTAAACGTGACAGATTGCGGGTTCGATCTCCACACGAATAAGTCAAAAATTAAATATTTTAATTTCGATCTGGTGCGCGGCGTTGAGCTCCGCTACCTAACACACAACGCCTCAAATACACCAGAAAGTGGTTTTCCACTCGGGAAAGGTAAAGGGCCCTACCTTGCCACGAGCTGTGTATAACACAGCACAGCATGAAGCAGATAGGTATAACATAGGTATTACACTAGAAATCTCTTTATAATGAATATATATATGGATATTTGAAAAATGTTTAATATTTAAAAAGAATGCATTTAAATAGTTATATTGAAATAATGGACTTTAATGTTGATTTATTACATACATACATATATAGCTTCACGCTGTATCCCGCACTTGGCAGGGTAGGCAGAGGGAACTTGGGAACCTAGTGTTAAGACACTCCGTTCCACTTCACGTTCCCCACTTCCCGCCGAATTCGAGGCATTGCGTTTTGAGTGGCGGAACTCAATGCCGCGCTTTTGCCTTATTACCAGAACGAAGAAACATTAAATATTTAAATTGAAAATATTAAATATTTAATTTCCTCGAGTGGGGATCGAACCTACAACCTGTCGGTAACAGTCACACGCTTGTACCGCTGCGCCACAACAGGCCTCATGTTGATTTATTGATAAAAAAATAAATAAATGTTTTATCGGTAATAAATTTCTTTTATGTTTATCAATATTAAAACGATTATACAAATTTGAGGCATTGGCAGTACTCAATGCCGCATTTTGGCTCGTTGCAAAGCGAAGAAATGAAAATATTAAATATTTCATTTCCTCGAGTGAGGATCGAACCTATGATCTGTTGAGACTCTCCGTTCTCCGTTCTCATAAGATTTGAGACAAGATAGGCCTCAAATCTTCTTTATGAGAACGGAGAACGGAGAGTCTCGACAGTAGATTCCCAAGACTTATCTACCCTACCATATACGGGATACAAAGTGAAACTAAAAAAAACATATAAATATGGAGCAAGGAGCAAGCAAAAGTCGTCAAAATATAAGAATTAAAAATTTACGCTGCCTTTCTTTAAGATATATTAAAAGGCTTTTTATGAAATCGATTGTTCTACGTTAATTTTTCGAAAATTCAAAAAGAGCTTGTAGAAGTTAATTTTTTAATTGAATGTTAATATTCGAAAGTTTTATATGTAACAACATTATTTACTACCAAATGAATAGAAAAAAAAACCTACAACATTCTATTTAATTGTTAAAAATACTAAGACCAACTAAAACTATCATCATGAAAATTATAATTCTTCTTCATCATCATAAATATTATAAGACTTCTTCTTCTTCAGCTTCACTCTGTATCCCACACATGGCAGAGTAGGCAGAGGGAAATAGGGTACCTACTATCAAGACTCCACTCTTTTCCCCAAATTCCACTGAAATTGAGGCACTGATTGTTAAATATCGTAACTTGAAATCACATTTTGCCTTGTTACGATAACGAGGAAATGACAATATTGCGACTTGTTGCCCTTACAATCACATGCTAGCACCCCCTGCGCTATCAGGCCTCAATTATAATAATTAGGTATACATAATTCTTGTATTGTCATTTAACACAATTATTTCACAAAATAATTTAAATACAAAAAGATATATAACAATATTACCTGCCATATGCAAATCTCCTGTCCTTTTCGTGATCACCAAACGTGTCCCACAATCTTAGTGAGACATTAACTCCATCTACGACCTCCCACGATCGTTCTAACACCTTGTTAGAAACAATTACTTGTAACATTTTAATATGCTAATTGTTTTTCTTATTCTAAACTTCACACCTCGCATATAGCGATACCCACTCGAGATATTTATACGTTTGTTACAACTTATTTATGTTGTTAGCATCTCTGTAGGAAGATTTTTACAAATTTCCGCTATCCAAAGACAATGTCGTTTGGCAAGAGAGAATTCTATAAATTTATATTAGGTTACGATTTTTATTTTATGAAAATCCAAAAGGAACACTATTCAAGAAAATCATTTTTTTTACGTAGAATTCATTATTAGTTCATGTTAAAACTTCTTGGGTTTTAGCAACTATTCTAAAATAGTTATCAAATATTTTAATTTAAATCTTTTTTTTGACTTTTTCAATAGCCTCTTAGACTCAGGTACTTAAACAGAGGAAACTTGTTGAGACATTTCTATCCCCTGCCATTAACTTCTTCTGCTTTCCGCCTATCGAGGAAATGAAAATAATAATATTTATTATTTTCATTTCTTCGCTCTGGTAATAATGGTTGGCGGGAAACGGAAGTGTCTTTATGGAAAAGGAATATCTTAACACTAGGTTCCTAAGTTCCTTCTACCTTGCCATAAGTGGTAATCAAAGTAAATCGTGAAGCTGAAAAAATATCCACAATCTCAGAATGAGAACATCAGACTTTCTTATAGCCATATTGTTTTTTTGAATATGGTTCTCCACTTCGCCGCATTATCGTCTATAGCACAATTTGAATCTGAATTGTTTATTATACGACTTAACTATGCCACAAAATGTTTTATTAATTAAATACTATGTATAATTTTCTTAACAATAAATTCTTATGAAATATATTATTACGATTATATAACTATCCAATTCCTCGAATAGACAAATAAATCTCACCAAAAAAAAATTTTCTTATTTACTCACACAATATATATTAGTACCTACCGTATTAGAGCAGAGACAATATAGTGTTAATAGTAAAAAAACCTTTCTCACATTTTAGTAACATTATAGCGTGTTACTTGGGTTACTATCTCCATACTCTGTCTCACAAAATCACTCCCTTAAATAAACGAATATTCATTTTTATAAAGTAACTTGAAGTTTTTCTATCATCACGCTTCATCCCTAGCGAAGTAGCCAGAGACAATGTTACGGCAGAGACTACAGTCTCACCATACTCTTTTACTATCATCAACCTCCTTATGCATTAAAGCCAAGTACCCAAATCTTATATCTCTACATACAACATGACATTTGCTAAGTAATTTTGTATTCAACTGGCACGCTCGTAAGATCTTAATTAAAGAAATGGACTACTATTAAAAATTCCCTAAATGAAAACACTTACATCCTTATAAATCCTGTACTGATCTATCGCCCACACGGTGGGCACATGCGTGGTCATCAGCTGCGACAGCGACACGTGCTTGTTGCATGCGCGTGCGCATATTAAACGTGTCTTACCAACCGCTGTATCACCCACCACCACACATTTGACCAGCTCCTGGTGTGGTTGTTCGTTGTCCATTTTCTATGGAAATTTAAATATGTTTTTTAGTATCTCTGTCTCAGTTTCACGCTGTATCCCGCACATCGCAGGGTAGGCAAAGGGAACTTAGGAACATAACGTGCTAAGAGACTCCGTTTCGATCCCCTCTTTCCTTAATAATTTACGGCATTCCGTGTTGTGGCGGAACCTATCGCTCTTTGCCTTGTTACCAGAGCCAAGAAATGAAAATATTAAATATTCACTTCTTGGAGTGGGGATAGTACCCACAACCTGTCGTTTACAGCCACACGCTTGTGCCTCTACACCACGCCTGGCCTCACTTTTTTAGCTTCACGCTGCATAATACATAGTCGAGGATTAATGGATTAACATAAAGGTATATCAGGTTCATTTAACTTTTGCGAATGAATGATAAAATGTTACAAAAATTCTAATATCAAATCAGAGCAGCCATATGCGGCTAGTTTTATGGCTCTACCACGACTCATCAATTGTATGTTATCTTGTATTAAGATTAAGTATTTGTTTAAGTAAGTATCTTGTATTAAGGTTGAGTATCTCTTAAGTATTTTGTATTAAGCTTTCTTATATATTAATTCGTTTCCTATTATACATAAAGCGCGCCTTGTCTTGTCACCAAGGATAAGGATATAATCAATTCCCGTGGATGATAAATGTATATATATATATATATATATATATATATATATATATATATATATATATATATATATATATATATCTTGCTATATACTTATAATAATATTTTATCTTGCCATTCTCCAGTAAATCTTTTCTTTTGGCATTCCCTCATATACAATGATATGCATATGCCGTTTAAAGATAAATAATTAAAAGATATATTAGATAATACTGTTGATTATTTAGAATTAATTTATATACTCATATTATATAAAATCACATAAAACATTATAACAAACCAAAAATGGTTTGTTATAATGCTATGTTATACAACTTTTGACAACAAATTGCTGGTCTCAATTTTGCTACAGATGAAATTAAATTGATGAATTATAAAGTAAATTGAATTATCAGTACAAAGAAACAGGATAAAATAACATAAGCTACAATACTAAATTTAAATGTATAAAAATTTGGACGGAGCAGGATTTGAACCTGCACCGCTTTCAAACAAACCTTTCAAGCGCTCTGGCCACTAAGCCATCCGGATAGATTCAAATCCTGCTTCGTCCAAATTATTATATGTTTTTAAATTTAGTATTTTTCTTTCCTAAGTGTGGAATAACACTTTAAAAATAGTACATAAGCTACAATTTTCAAACTGAAAAAATGCATATTTGGATATATAACATTGTCAGAAATAGATCCACATTAAATACCTTATAAATTGTCTCTCTTATTTGTTGTATTATTTCTTCTTTAAACAGAAAGAAATATCATTAAAACAAAGAAATATTATGTATGAAATTTAAAATCTTAGCATTCCCTAAGTAAACTTGTAATGATAAAATTTAAGAGGATTCTTCACACTCCTACCTGAACAATTGCCTCGATTTTTTAAAACAGTGTGTTTTTTTATTATTTTCATACTCCTGCTGTGCCTCAATTTTTTTAATACAAAAATGTGGTGTTTAATTATAATCAATAGTCAGTTACAAGAGTTTATTATAAAAAGTTATTTATTCATTACTAAGCAATAATATAAATATAGTTATCAATGTATGTTAGTAAATAATAAAATTACAATTAAATTGAGAAAGAAAAAATATGTAGAACTATATTAGTAAAGAAAATCTTATAAAATTAATTAATATATCTAAAAATAATAAAAAATCGTAAAATATTTATAAAAATTTGATAAATTAACTTAATCTTATTAAACAATTCAGAATATTTTTATCTTTTTAATCAAATCACACTTCTTTAATTCACTTAAACTGACTGAATAATGGATTGTTTGAATATTTATGCATATTCAAATTCAAATTCCATATCAAAAGATGAAATATTTTATATAAATCAACAAAAATATATATAAATCGCTCAAAACAGTTTATTAATGAAGATGTCAAATAAACAAAACAATAAAAATCACATTTATCAAACAGCTGGTAATTTGACAATTAAAAGATGCGATCACAGATTTTAAATAGTGCGTTCATTTTCATACTATTCCATAAAATTAGTTTCGATTGGGAATAATTTAAACAACAAGGTACCAATCTTCATCTTCTCATATTGTAATTTAGCAATATCTGACTCTTTGCGCATTCTGAATGAACGTTAATGACAGTAGAAACTAATTTAAAAACTCCTTGGAAAATCATGAATCTTACATTTTAGAAAAAGTGTAAGTTTTAGTTAGTTCAGAAATTTATTTATTCCACCAAAGCTTATATTTATGTAAATCTCAAGCACACTTAAATAAATTCAGACAAAAAATATATAATTCACTTACAGTTTCTTCAACGATTCTGAATTGGTCCACACACTAATATTCAAGTACAAACGTCGTTAAGATCATCTAAACATTTTTATATTTATTGCTCACTAAAAGACGTAACGCACGTATTAACGCATTCCCATCACTAATAATTTAAATATTAATGTTAATATCACCTATTGCTATCCCGATCGTCTACAGAGTGAAGTTGATTTTGTAGCAATGCAGTGTTCTGCGCATGTTTTATGAATGAACACCCTGCGCAGATCCGCAAGTAGGCTGAGTGAGCATATTTTATTATTTTATATTGACAATTTCCAGCCGAACATTGAACTTTCGATAGGCTCGTTTGTTTTAATGTCTAAATTGATATATTGTACAACTTTTGCTTCGTGGTCAATACCCGACAATTAAAGTTCTTATGCGATTTCTCTCAACAGATGACATCCTTATTAGAACTCGGGGTGCGTTCAATTTAAAGATGCTATTCACTGCACTAACTTAACAAAGTCTTGTTTTTCAATAATAAATTCATATTTAAACATGGTAAAAATAAGCTTAACAAATTTTAGTTTCTTCTAGTATGCTAGAAATGGATTTATGTGTTACTTCTTTTCACAAGAAAAAATGCGCCTGATTTTACAATAAGCAATAGCATAAAAAAGTATAGTCTTAAGTTTAATTTTGAATTATTTACCTACAAATATGTACCTGGATTTATAGCACAGTTGACTTTTTTTCCTTATAAATGTTAACGTAGGCAGAATAAAATAGTTTTATCATTTTATAAAATTATAAATACATTTATGTTTAGCTTTTACTTAAATAATTAAGGAATTTTAATGTTCATAAATGATTGATGGTGTAGTCTAGATTTTAGTAAATTAGTATTACTGGCTATTAACAAATTCATTTAAAAAATAAACTATAAAGATTAGTGTACAGTCAAAATATAACTAATGGCTTAAAAGCCCCACACGCGAAATGAATAGCAAAATAGAAAATGTTTGCATAT
>DWMZ01002503.1:0-14023 GCA_018249855.1 Eueides tales michaeli | reverse complement strand
ATATATATATATATATATATATAAATATATAAATATATATATATATATATATATATATATATATATATATATATATATATATATATATATATATATATATATATATATATATATATATATATATATAGATAATAATAATAATAATACTTTATTGCACAAATAAAGACAAAGAAAAAAAAACAGAAATAAAATAAAATACAAATATAGCAGAGGTGCAATGGCGGCCTTATCACTAAAAGCGATCTCTTACAGGCAACCATATGGATAAATGCAATATACCAATAAATTTTATAAATATATGAACATATTTACATATTCATACAAATAAATTACATACGTGCTTACATACATACATATATATATACATACACATACACACATACATATATATATATATATATATATATATATATATATATATATATATATATACATACACATACACACATACATACATACATATATAAATATATACAGACATATAAAAAAAATACATATATACACTTATAATAGTATTGTTCGTTAAACATTAGATTTTAGATATAAGTTTTTAAGACGCCGTTTTAATATCCCAATCGACTGTGATCGTCTTATATATAGTGGCAGCTCATTCCAAAGTTTTACTGTTTTAACAGTAAAGGAATTGCTATAGCATATCGTGCGGCATAAAGGGATTTCAAGGATGAGGTTATGACGGGAACAGAGGTTTTGGGGATGTAGGGTGTCTGACCCTAGGAACTTAAAACGCTCCTTGAGGGATGCTGGTGTAACGGGATTGTAAAGGATGTTGTAAAGGAGAGTTTGAGCATGTAGATTACGCCTATGACCAATTGACAACCATTTGAGCTGACTACGGTACTGAGACACATGGTCGTGTTTCCTCAATCCAAAAATATATCTTATTATGAAATTTTGCAGTCGATCAAGTTTATTGATCTGCGTTAGTCACCTATGTTTTGTTTAGTTACTTGCAAAATTGTAACCTCTCGTACTATTTTCTAGTTTAGTAATCACTAAACTATAAAATAATAAGTTCATATGGCGCACCTATCTCATAATCATGAGATAGGTGCGCCATATGAACTTATTCATAACATTTGTCCATTTTCTTCTCGCGCGTGGTTTATTAGTAGTGGGTTCAAGCACAGCAGTGTTTGCTTGCTGAACAACGTCTACTAATAGTGGGGATGATCTAAATGATGATGACGGTTCAGAATGGCAATGAATTTGTAATGGGTTAGGTGATGAGTGAGGGTCGGTGAGAGGAATAGGAGGGTGAGTTGATAATATTAGATGTGATTTTGAATGTGGTGGCGATGATGAAGGTGACGAAGTATGTGAACTCTGCAATAACTTCTTGAATGTTGATCTGGTTATCATAGTATTCCCACGAGTAACTAGGGACTAACGGTCAGCCGCGGCAGAGCCCTGCGTTCACCGCAGTAAGAGTATTTTTAAAACTGGAGGTCCCCAAAGTTTGCATACTGACGACTAAGCATTCCCACGCAGACCTCGGCATATGGTGTTCCACCTCAATTTGAATGGAGTTGGTAGGATAATGAAGGAGGGGGAACATTCGGAATTGGAACATAAATTAGGGGTAAAGGAAATCTTTCTGGTCTGGGTGCTGGGCCAGAAGCTTAGTTTGTATCCCTCTTGGTCTGACCTCTCACTTTAGAGCTATTTGGCATGAGTAGCTCTACCGACATAGCTCTAAAGATCACTGAGGTACGTAAACCTCACCACGACTACAACGTAGGAACACGTCGGTGGGGATTATTATTATTATTATATTTATATAAAGTTTCGAATTTTGAATTTTGACGTATCACAACCGACATTGTTAATCGGTTTTTAATATGAGTTCAATGTTGGTAGTACCACATCCAACGTTGTTATCCGGTCTTTAATATAAATTAAATGACGGTAGTACCACATCCGATGCTGTTATTCGGTATTTAATATGAATTATATGTCGGTAGTTCCAAATCCGGCGCTGTTCATGGATTTTTATATGAGTTAAATTTCGGTAGTCTACAACAACAACATATGATATGTTGTTAATCAGTTTTAAGTTTGATTGCAATGTCGGTAATATTATAATCGAAGTTGTTTAAGGTTATAAAATGAAGCGAGTATTACTGGCACGAACCCGGTACCATGCCCACGTACATCACCTTATAAGTGCACCGAAAGAATTGAATTACCTAACCTAGATCATGAAGATACTAATTAATACATCATGTACTCAAATTCAATTAGACAACACAAAAATAGTGATGCTAAAATTCCAATACCGCCACCATCTCCAGGACATGAGTCTCATAACGTATTATGTATCTATTTTGAGAGTCCCTGTCAAAACAGTTACAAAATACGTTCTCCAATTTTGACCAATGAAGGCTTGATTGGAATTGTGCCTACACTTTCTGTAGCATCAATGTCAGGTTCTACTAATTTGAACAGCTCCACTTCAGTCCAATGTTCAAACTCGTCAATTTATTGTTAAAATAAATAAAGAGAAGCCGTGTGATCTTGGCTTAGAATAGGATCACCTTAGTAGTGATGGTGTCGTAAAAGGCGACTAAAGTACGAGTGGAAGAGTCACGTTATCAGCAATGGCAACACGCATGAGCAGACTCGACCGGATTGTTACCATCCCCGGCATTTAAAACCGGCGTTAAGTAGTGACCTTGGTCACTGCGTTTCGTATTGGGTAATGCCGGGCCCCGGTGCCCATTCGCTTTACAGACCGGCAACGCTCCTGTAGCTCCTCTAGTGCTACACGGGGCGGTGGGCGGCGGTAATCACTTACATCACGTGACCCGCACGCTCGTTTGCCGTGTCTTCTCCATAAAAAAAAACAAATCAGAAGAAAAGGCTTATACATGAAGAAATTGTGTAGTAAATAAGAGGAAATTTATGTCGAAAATAGTGAAATAGGTTTTATTAATGTTAGAGGAAAGGAAATATCAGTTAAAATACTAAAACAAATTTAACGAAATACAGCTTAAATAAAAAAGAGTTGCGCGACGACAAACAGGCAGTGAAGCTAAGTGAAAAACAAAAATATTAGCTGCTACATTTGATTTTAAAAAAAAATTTAAGCCACATCACATGGAGATGTAAGCGTGTTTTACTATAAAAGAAAGTTGTCTACGCTAAATTTTATAATATATAATTTAGCTAGCAAAAAAGTTTCATGTTTTATGCTACGGCTACATACAGCTATTATTGTCTTGCGATATTATACGCGGAATACAGCCAGATTATTTTGCGAATTTGCCATCAAGCAGGCATATGGGAAAGAGCTTTCTATAAGCCGTAGCAAGCATAAAGATTTACTGAGTTTATGTAAAGTTACCAAATCCCAAGAAAATCTTAACATTTTTATGAAATTTTAAAACATAATGTGTTGGCAGAAAATTTGGATGACGAAGAATGATTTTTATTGATTAATATAAAACGTAATGTAAAACGTAAGTACGACTCCTATTGTCTTCAATATAACAAAAAGCAGTGATTAAATAAGTTATTTTTATAATATTATATGAGTTTTTTTTGTAATACAAACTAATAAGGACTTTTATTTTGTTAAGTAGATTTCAATATTAAATAATATTTCTTGTTGATTTTCAACAAGAACACTGATTTTATTTTATTAAGTAATTACAAATATTAGTTAAACAGAACAAAAAATTGTTATAATATTTTGATTTATTTTAGTTATAAGAAAAATTTTGTAATTTTTTTAGACGTTTGTTTTATTAGACGAAATTTTCATTGTTATTTGTTAATAAATATGTATATTTTCATTAAAAAAATATTATTATGTACATACAACGTAAATGCATTATAAGTAATAATTTAAAAATGAGATAAGTGGTAGTTCCGACAAGGGATCATTAATTTTGTACAAGTAACAATATCGGTTGTGGTACTTCAGACAAATCATAAGTTTAAAATTTCTTAACCCTGCTTAGGTATAGGTAAAAAGATACACGCAATTCACACACACACACATATATATATATATATATATATATATATATATATATATATATATATATATATATATATATATATATATATATATATATATATATATATATATCCACTCAAAATAATTGTGTTATTTTGTTTTCTCTTCTCTGAAAGAAATAACGCCGGCGCTAAATTTTAAAAGCAGGTTATAAGGTCCTTCTATACTATAGCCGAAAAACACGCGTAAAGCTAAACACAAAGGCAACTCAATTATTTCTGATAGAATTTTAATTCCCATATTTAATATTTACTAAAGTAAATACATTGATATTTACTTTAATAGATAGTAGTACCTACTTTATTATGATAATAAATTAAACAAATAACTGTTATCTAAACTATCCCTAATGCAAACTAATCACCAGGTACTACATAATCTACCCCTCGGTCTCTATAGTTACTGTCACGACAAAGGCACAAGTTGTAATAAAAGAAATCGACGTATTAATTTTATATAAGTACTGTTCGTTATGTCTTGACAATTTAATTTTCTTTTTCATTTTTAAGTATTTTTTTCTTGTTTTACAATTTTTCAGATAAAGGATTGGAAGATACAAAATTACAATATAGTAATGGGTGAGCTTATAAATTCTACTCAGGTATGGTGATTGAGGTGATAAAAATTACAACGTTGGGGGTAACCCAATTTACATCTCTGTGTTATATATTTATATACAATTATATAAAACCAATGAGTTTCTTTTGTTGAAAGCTCTAAAATAAGAAACTATTGGTTAGAATTGAAAATACTTTTTTGTGTTGAATAGTCCATACGCTATATTACATCACGTTAACCGTTTCAATAATCCTCCATACGCAAGTACTATGTAGCAGTGGCAACGATTATTAAAGGTACTCAGAATTTTCGTCGGCTTCGCTCTCCAGGTCTAATAAAAATTTTCGCACTGGGACGAAGCCTTATTTAAACGGTAGTTGTAATAAATAAATATAAATTTAAAGTTAATGATTAGATAATTTAGTTTAAATTCAAATTTTAGTAAAAAACTTAACTACATAAACAAATTGTATAAGAATTTCGATGTAACTTGATTAATAACACTTTTAATAAAAAATAAATATTGAATGTCTTTTTTTACTGTACTATTTAACAAAAAATGCCCCCAAAATTCGGTTTTTTACATATTTATGCTCAAATAGATTATTTTTTATTCTAACCTAATGCAATATAATTATATTACAATAAAAGAATATCCGTAAAAAAACACCTTCCGCTGATAACTTAGTCTCACCAAGGGGCATAACGCGGTGCCTAAAGAATAATTTCACGGACAGTTGGCACTACGTCCATGCTATGTAATAGGCAATATTTATTTTGAATAGAGAGATAACGGGAGAGGACTGAACTAATAAACCGAGTATATATATATATATATATATATATATATATATATATATATATATATATATATATATATATATATATATATATATATATATATATACATTTTTTTAGATCATTTTTTTAAGTATTATAGCGTTAAGTAAGGCCGTGGCATAGTAGCACAAAATGCAGCGAGTAGTCAGTCCGATTCCCACTTAAAATTAAATATTTAATATTTTTATTTCTTCACTTTAGTATCATGACAAGAGTAATGTCTAGATTCTCCACTCAATACGCAATGTCACAAACAGTCAAAGGAAAGTGGAGAACGGAGTATCTTAGCACCAAGTTACTTCTGCCTATCCTCAAATAGCAGGTTTAGTGTGAGGCTGTAAAAAATTGTGTACTAAAATCAACAATCTGTGCACTACATGAGATATACGCGTGAAGCTGAAAAATATATTATTAAGGTTGTCTATTTTTATAATTATAGGTAGACGGAGCAAACATAAACATTTAAATTCTATAAAAAAATACCATAATCATGTCTATAGCTCCTTATAAATGCAATAAATGTGATATAATTTAATATAAATTCGATATTTTAACGAATGCACCCCTTAATCAAACAAGTTTTGCAAACAGAGTCCCCTTAAAATGCACCCCAGCGCATATAATGTGAACGGACCCCAACAATGAGCAATCAATGGGTAAATTAAGCAACCGCCTTGTCTACCAAAGATATTAAATATATGTAAAAAGGATTGTATTGTACTATTAAAAATAAATGGTATTTCTTTATAAAAAAAAGTCACATATTAAATAAGCAATTAATTATTTATCGTTGCCCAGGAAAATATGTGGGACTGCTACGCAGTGGGACTGTCTCTTACTTGAAATGCGGTATTCATAGATCAATCGTCAATCAGTAAAGTTATTTATTTAATTTTATCGGTTTGGCAATAAATACCCTTATTAAGTCTTAAAAATTGGTCTTAAAATTGTGAGTCTCTCTTGTGAGAATTGAGTCTCTTAACACTAGGTTACATTTGCCTACTCTGCTATATGCATGCTACCGCGCTAAAGTATAGAAAAATATAGGAAACGTATGAAAATATGAACGTAGCGAAACCTCTTCGAAACTGTTCAAGATTCTGCACCACTTGGAGGGCTTCCAAGAGGCGCGGGATCAATTCCCGTTACATACAAATTTGTGATTTTCTTTCCTAAGTGTAGATTAATATATTATTTTTTGTCTTAAATGGCGTGCCGAGTTAAATTTATATCATAGTGAGTCACCCCTTAGTGTGAAGATATTTCAATGAGTGATATTCGGCGTAGATAATTAAACGATTTACAAAGGAAACGCTTTTTGAACCACATCTACTAGATAGTAATATATATATATATATATATATATATATATATATATATATATATATATATATATATATATATATATATATATATATATATCCTGTTTCCCTCTCACAATAAGACTTCTCTCACTCACTACAGAGTTACCGGCAGTGATGCCAAATTGGACTTGGGCTAGGAGCTCGAGCCACGTGTTGAGAAAATCACTTGATAAACTAATTGTGCAAAATGTAAAAAAATTAAGTGAAGGTTTAGGGTGAAAAAATATTTAGGGTACTTTTTAGGGAAAACAACGGCTATAAAACTTCATTAATGATAATGTTTTGTTTCTATTATTTAAAAAAAATATTGTTTTTTTATATATTGATTATGTAGAATTCTCATAGCTTTGTGCCCTATGTGGTTTGAATTGCTAAATTTTTGTTTTAAAATATCGGACTAAACGTCTAAAAGCAAACGACTACAAGTAAACAAGTAAAATTTAAAGATTATTATTAAGTGGAATTTAATTTTTATTAATTTAAAATTGGGCAAACGCTTTTTGTATTTGATACGATTATGAAAAATATTTTTTTTCGCTTTCGTAAATGTTTACATGAATATATAAATGTATGTGTGTACAATCAAATATTAAATACATTATAACTAGAGCCAGGATTTTATTTTAACATTTTACATTTATTGCTGTCAAAAAATTTGAATCAATCATTATGAATCTTATTTTGAAATATCGATGGAAATATTGGTTCTATGAAAAATTATAAGAGACATTTTTTTCGTAAAATTTAATTTTTTATAATTTATTCAGTAATGCCAAGAAAAAGAAGGGGCTGATTTAAGTAAATTTAGAAGCTTGGAAAATAGAAGACCCGAAAAAACCGACTCAGAAATTCAGTAACAAAAGAATGGCGTAATTGCATCAAGAAAAGTCAGAAGATACACTAGCTGAACGCAATGAAGTAGCAAGATTAGAACAACGACAATCATGCCGTTTCACAGTCAATAGACGCAGAACAAATAACCAAAAACGACAACAGGTACATCGAGCATTTACATCTGATTCATTCCTGCATCTAGCATTCCAGTATGAGCCCGATATTGAATATTATACTTATTTAAAAGTGGTATATTGGTGCTATGGACAAGTAATGTCCGCATTATCATGCTCTGAAGTTTAAAAATGAATGAGCCAGCTGGGATGTATTGCGCGTCAGAAAAAGTGCAACGACCTGAAATTTGATCACCACCTTAACCATTAAACGGCAAAGTCAATTCGAACATTCAAATCATGTTTCAAATGACATCGTTCGGAGCAACAGAAATAGTTCGAAATACTAATGTAAATGGTCAACAATACAATTCTATACTGTTGCTCACAACCACATAAATTTTTACAAATCTACTTCATGGGCGGCGAGGATTCCAGAAGCGCACTTGCCAATTGCGTGAATGCACGTTATGACTATAATAACCTTGATTCATTTTACGCAGACGCATCGTCAGCGTTCTAGATGCTCTATTGGACGAGCACAATCAATTGTTGAAAATATTCAAACCACTCGTGGACAAATTACAAAGCGATAACCACGCTATCATCGTTGATCCTGATAAAACACCAGTTGGAGAGCATATTCGTAGATTCAATGCACCTGTTGTTAAAGACGTTGCTGGAATCATGGTTGGCGATCGTACAGGAACACGAGAAATTGTGATTCGAAGGAGAAATAATAATCTTTAGTTGATACACATCGTTCATATGACGCTCTCTAATAATCGCTAATATTCTGGAAGGGACAAGACGGATATTGCATAAACATAAAACAACGAGATCCCGTATCAATTATTATGAATTTGGTCATTAAGCCTTTAACAAAACAATAAAATTATTGAACGTAATTAATTTAACTTAATTTTTATGAATATACAGGAACTGAAACAAACAAGAACGCTAGCTCGAAAGATTATTATGCGTATCAATTAATGTTTAGACGCGGCCTGGACATCGTCACGTCATTCTACGATATCGTGAGCTTTGTCAACAATCCTTGGTGGACATGTACGTGAAGAATGAGACCGAACAACTTTAAACATAACAATTTATAGACCTCATCATAAATATATTTTGTTTATATTGAGGCCTTCTAATGTTATTGTTATTCAAGATAATTTAATATAAGGATATTTATATTTACTTATAATATATCTGTAACCGATCATTATCTGTACATGGAAGATATATTAAAAGTAGGAAGGTGGGGACAGTTTAAGATTTTCTGAATGTGAACGCAACTAACGTGTATTCAATTCGAATTGGGCTACTCGATTTTTATACGTTTTTTATTCTTACGCACCCTAAATGATAAAACCGGAACCCTTATATAATTACTTTGTTGTACCTTTTCATTTGTCTTGAGATTGATTGAAGGTCAACTAAGTCCAACTGAAATATTCAGGTCTATGATTCCTTAAAGCAAATTAAAAAATCAAGTTTTTAAGTCAACACAATCAAAAAATGAATATTTATGATTTTTATTAGTGCAGGCTAGAAATTGCGCTGAATAAATCGTCGTCGCAGCGAACATTTTTGATTAAAAAATATTGATTACATTATGTAAATTTATTGTCATTAGAACTGCAGTCGTCGTAAAAAAAATGTACATCGGACACTGGGCAGCTGACCAAATCCACCTTGCATAATTTGACATATACTAACACGGCAAATAATATAAAGGCCAGTAATCCTTAGAACACAATCTTAAATGTAATCTATTATACCGCAAAAAACGCGTTTGTGACTTATAAGGCAGCGTTAAATATTTATCTTGCTTATTTTTTTTAACATTACCAACCATATATGTAGATATTAACGAACCATAACAACAAATAAAATTAACAAGATGTGATGTAAAGTGTGATCAAAGCGTAGCACGCATCCAACACTCTAGAGATATAGTAAAATAAAAAAAATCCAATTTTTGCTATGAAACTTATCTATACGAGTAGATAAGTTTCATAACAAAATTTGGATTTAACTTAGTAACTATTCAAATATTTATTTAATATTATTTAAGTGTATTTAGATAAATTGGATAAAATATTTTAGTTTGGCTTAGCTGTATTTCTTTACTTTACAATTATTAAGTATTATATATGAGAATAATTACATAATCCCTTTCGTTACTAAAACAGTGACTTAGAACATTCTTTGTAAAATATTAAATTATGACACAATAGTTTTTGAAAGTTGTATTCACTCGGACATGGCTGGCTGACAATGGCTGTAACAAGGAGCCGGGAATAATAACATTATACTATACTAGCTGTTACCCGCGACTTCGTCCGCGTTCACTATTTTGGTCATAGTGATTTACACATAAAAGATAGATACTGTCGCGGACTTTTATTTAGAACTATTTAAGATAAATAATCCTACAGTAATTATCTTTGTGTAACTCCAACGATAAAAAAAGTTTTTTTGTAAATCGGTTTTCCCATCTTCGAGTAATCTGAGGAACATACGTATTAAGAACCTCCTCCTTTTTTGAAGTTGGTTAATAAAATGAGATGATAGTCAGATCTCCTAATTGCGTTATTATACGAAAAAACCGCATCTGTGCCTTTCAAAGTTGAGGTTTGTCCTCGGTTTCTCCAGGATTCCATCATCAGATCCTGATCTCCTTACCATGGTACCAATTGTGAAATATACCCTCTCGAACAAAAAAAGAATTTTGAAAATTGGTCCACCCATCTTCGAATAATCGGGGAACATACAAAAGAATCTCATGTTATGTCGGTTAAAAGTCCCTATAAATTTTAACTTATTCTGTTATTCTGATATCGAATCTATATTACTGCATAGTTTCATGAAAATCCGTTCAGTAGTTTTTGCGTGAAAGAGTAACAAACATACACACATCCGTACAAACTTTCGCATTTATAATATTAATAACAAGATTAGTAAAATAACTATAGAGTTAGATTGCTAGAAGAGAAATCTAACTAACTAACTCTTAAGGAAATACACATAGTAAAAGCTGTATGACCTAATGCATCTATCGCTAGTTCGACTATAACTAATATCCCTCGTTCAGCAGATACTATGGCACCAATTTGATAACGCCCGTTTCATCTAACTTATAAATTCTTGATGGTGGAAAGTGATATTTATCCAACACTGTGCTCAATTTTGTAAAGAATTGGTGAGCCTTGCGTTTATTTAAAGAACCTTATTGATACTTGTTGACTCCGGTGCTCTAACTGTCAGGTGAAGATTACGTTTTAAGAAACCAGTCTGGGCCAGCTTTTTTATTTGAGTGCCATGATGGTGGAATATTTAGAGCATTGAATTTCAATGGACATTCACATGCTCATTTTTTCACATCTTCTGTTAAAAAAACTGAAAAACAGACGCACATTTCAATATTTTACTAACTTATTTGTTGTTTAGTAAAGACCAATATTATTTTTTTGTTTCCAATAGTAATATTTCTACTCCATATCTTAGCTTTTTAACAAATATGTATAATGTTATATGACAAAAATCTAATTCCTTGCGAAGAGTTTTTATTTTCCTCATCTTGATTTTTGGATATAGGTCCACATACTGCCAAAAAATATTATATTTATATTCCATTGTTGATGCAAAAGATTGGGGTACGTAGTTTTGAAATCACAATGTGCCCCCAAAAATCAGAACAACTAGCCACAAGCACGTGTTGAAAAAAAAGCTAAATAAAGGTTACATTTCGAAACATACAGAGTACAGAAATAGTAGGTAAAATATTAAATAGAAATTTTGAGATATCCGAGGCTAGTTAAAATATTTTGTTATGTGAACTACCGTAGTTATATTAATTGGACCATCACCTTGGTAACTTTTAACCCCGCTTTTCCCTACTTGAGCGTTCTCAGTTATTGCAGTTTGTAGCAATTCAATCGATAAATCAATTCTATCCTTTAGCACAAACAAGTCAAATCCAAACGGTTGTTCCAGAGATTTCAGCGTTCGAGCAAATAACCAAACAAAGACAAGTTTTGCATTATTATTTTGATATTTTTTAATATTATTAATCAACCAACAATCTAAAATTAAGTAACAATTGCTACTTTAAATATTATCATATTAAAAATTTAAATGTTTAATAAATGATATTAATAATTGTTAAGTTTAATAGTAATTTTTTAATTATTAATAATTGGTCACACGCACATGGTATAAGCGACAAAGAGAGACGGACAAAAATTTGAACATTGCTTGTTCGTCTTTTAATATCGTGTAATAATTATATTAAGAGTAAAATTCGTCATTATAATATCATGAAATGATAAAGTAAAAAATATATATAATATCAATTTTTGAAAACTGCTAAGTTCTACCATTCAACAAATTTATTGCTAATATTGTGTATTCGCTAAAATATGTCATCAGATTTACATTATTTTACAATAAAAATGACTGATGACATATTGAAATACTACGAAGAAATGCCCCAGTTTTAATACACATATTGTGTACTCTTAATTAATCTAATCTAATAATTATTTAATAATTATAAGGAAATATTAATATTTTCTCAAGTGATTTTTTCAAAGTGGAGGATGCAAATTTCTTAATAGGAATTCTGGAGAATTCCTATTAAGAAATTTGCATCCTCCACTTTTTGTCGAATGCTAGCTTTCCTTAAGCTGCCTTCTTATTACAGCTAGGAAATGAAAGTATTAAATATCGAATTTCCTTGAGTGAATCAAGTCCACAACCTATCGCGTTTAGTGTTGTAGGCCTGCGCGATGAATGGGCTCTTAAGCAAATTAAATAAAATAAAGACATGTTTTATCAAATTAGCTTATTAGGACACCTTAGATTTGTCAAAAAAATCGTTCAGCAAGGATTTAAAAATAAATATATTTATATCATATTTATTTTATCAACAAAACATCTACAAATTTTGCCCTTTATACAACATTATTTAGCCTTAGGTGGCATTTATGTTAAAATGTATTCTACATTTCAAAGCAAAAGTTACAATGAAACTACAAAGAAGACATAACAAGATATTTCCGATGTCGAGATATTCGACTATAAATTCGCGGACTTAACAATGTTCTTTTATAGCGTACTCGTAAACGGAATATTAATGCTGTCTTCATACGATAAGCTTTATACTATTTATATTAGGTTGCGGATTCTATTATTTTTAAGCCTTGACGCAAAAAAATGATGTTAAATATCTGACCTGCTTGTTTGTGTGTTTGTCAGTGGTAAAGTAGCTTCTGAATAAATAGACTGATTTGAGTGCGAATTTTTTCATTGCGGTGGTGCATTAATTAAAAATAAAAAAAAACATATTTCTTTATTTTATATTATCAAATTACCTTTTTTTAACAGTTTGAGTTTGTGAGCTTAATATTATGCTTAAAAATCAAATTACTTAACTAAGTAGGCTATGTAAATTAGGTGATTCAAATTTTATTAAAATTTATAAAGCTTAATTTCATTTACTTCTAATCCATTTATTATCAGGAATCTTAGCAATTGTCTATTGATAAGGTCCGCTTGAACTTAGATAATGATGCAACTCAAAGGTGAAAAAGTAGCCCTGCGACCCATATAAGTATACAAACATACAATATGGGATATTTTAAAATTCATTTTTATAATAGGCCGTGGGAGCAGAGAGGCACAAGCGTGTTAATGCAGACGTGACAGTTGTGGATTCGATTCCCAATCGGAGGAAAGGAAGTCGTTTTTATATTTTATATATAATATATTAGAAGGAGAGATAAAAAGTTTTTAAGAATTCGGTGAAAAGTAAAAAACAGAAGTGTCTAAATGGAAACAGAGTATTTAAACACTAGATTCTCAGGTTTCCTATACCTACGTAGTGTGATCCTAAAAAATACAGAATTAAGGAGTGTGATATCTACGCAAGAGACGCCTATGCATATAAAAGAGAACTTCGTGTCTACAATCAAACAATATATAATTTATTATTTGCCTAGTATTATTACAATGAAATATCTATCCAAGTACCAATACCAGCGTACACTTAGTTTATAGACCTTGTAGTCTTCCTAACAATAAGATACGAACAAAGTCTTTTGTAAAGCTTCTTAGTGCAGTCGCAAACCAACTCACGACAAATGTTACGTATCGACTTTATGTCATTATATAAGTCAGTAATAGTTAGCAGCTTATAGAAATATTATCGTAATCGTGGCGCAGCAGTGCTCACGTTATTACTGTATACTAAATTGTGTTTG
>DWMZ01002502.1:0-14024 GCA_018249855.1 Eueides tales michaeli | reverse complement strand
ATATATATATATATATATATATATATATATATATATATATATATATATATATATATATATATATATATATATATATATATATATATATATATATATATATATATATATATATATGAATGTTTTATTTTTGTTTGCAGGATTTGTCGGACGATGCAGATCTAATCGACTAATGTTTAGTGTCTAAGTGTAATTTAGTTATTTTTTTTTTATTTTATAATATTATTATGATTATACTGTGTGTATTTCCTAAAGTGCTTACACATTTAAGTTATAGTATAGTATTATACATATTATTTGGATATTCCACCTTTTATTTAACTCACCATTCTATTCACCTCCTGATTGTCGATTTTATAAAGGAACGATGAAATTGTGCGGCCATTTTGTTTTTATTTATTTTATTATTTTTTTTAATTATTAATATATATTTGTTGAATACATTTTGTTGTAATTAATATATATGAATATGTAGATCGTGGTGTAGCTGTATGTGTGTTTTAGCTAAATATGTATTGTAAAGGGAATTTTTTTTGTTTGATTGTCAATTTTGTGTTTTTTTTATATTTCTATATATATACATGACGGTTTTGTGAAAATTATTATTTTGTGCCTTAAACGTAACTTCGATGCCTATTGAAATATGTCACAATATTGTAAAATAATAGTTTTTACAAGAACTTAATTATAAACTAGTGAGTGGTCATTACAATAGAAATATAAATAAATAATGGATACAAGTCAATGCCATGTAATAAAATTATTACAAAAAAAAGAAACATATTGTATAACGTAAGTTGTAGTTTTACTTATGTTACTTAAGTCTATGGAATGTTGAACAAAATGTATTCTACAAATACGTATTTATTTTAATCTACATTTTATCATAAAAAAAAACAAATATAATATATAGTTATAAATATAAAATTAAGTTTTTCGTTACACGCGTACTTAAATTATTTAAATGCACAATAAATTCCCCTCCAAAAGTTATAATCATAAGTAAAAACTGTTTTTTTTTAATTTATTTATTTCATCAAAACTGTGAAACTCTTCGTTACAACGCCATCTTGTTTTCTCCATACATATTTTTTTAGTGATCTGTGCCATTATTAAACATATTGTTTTGATGTCAGATCAAGTCTTCTAATTATTTTTTTTTTTTCGTTTTATCATTGACGCAACTTACATTCGTTTAATATTAAATATTTAAAAAATATATATAATTTCTTTTTTTTTAATTTCTGTACGTTCAGTTTCAAGATTAATTTATGGAGAATATGTAGCATTATTCACGAAAAAGCCTTAATTGGACGATTCACGACGAAAACTATACATAGAAAATTGACACTTAATAGCAATAAATAAGATGTTAAAGTAAAATATAGAGAAGAAACTAACGTGTATTTACATAATTTATTAATATTTACATCGTTAAATTTATATGTAGTATGAATAAAGCTATTTGTAAAGATATTATATCGTATTTGTTCTGGTTACAAGAATACATTTTTTCTTTTCAACTCTAAAATTATTTTTTTTATATCAATCAAAAAAAAAAAATGAAAAAATGTATTTTTATAACTAAGTTATATGAAATCTCTCCGTAAATCAAGGGTTATATTGTAACGAAACGAGAACACATGATCGATTCCAATATATATATAATATATGTAGCGGTAATTTAAATTTAAGCGTCGTAATCTAATAATATGGAAAAATGTAAAACTTAACGTAATACTTATTATAATTTTAAGTATTTAAATTAATTTGTTTTCGTTATTAATATCAATGTCCAAAATGTTCCACGAAATGTAGAGAAGAGAATGATTACTAAACTTTATTTAAGTGCCTGCTTATTTATTTGTTTTTGTTAAAAAAAAAATAGAAATAGTTAGCGAGGCGGATTTATTTTCTCTTTCTTCATACATTTTGCCTCATTTCTCATTAGTGACTCATTTCTCCTTTCTCCACTTAATTCTTTTTTTATTACAGTGAAACTCAGTTTTGATTGAATAACGCAGGTAATTAAATATAAGTTTAAAATCTTAATTCATAACTGTTTGCTTATTTGATATAGAGATTGCCATCCACAAAGAACCTCCCCACCATTTTTAACCTATGATGCAAAAAAAAGGGGTTTTATAAGCTTGACCCGTATGTTTGTCTGTGTGTCTAAGTGTGTCACTCTGTGGTACCGTATCTCCTAAACGATTGTTGCTGTGCCGATTTCAGTGCAGTTTTTTTTTTAATTATCCTTGTGGACTTATGAAAAGAATTTTTATTTAAGCACTTTGCCAAAATGAGGTAGTAATTTTTTCGGTCAAGAGTTTTTTTTTTTTAATTTAAATTTTATTTGCTTGTCTCGTCAGATTTCTGTCAGAGAAGTTGTCTCTAGTTGTATACAAATTTCTATTTTCAATATGCTTAGGAAATTTTAGCGTTTTGTATTTAAAATTCACAATTACTATGTAATATGTGTGATGTCATTGCACGTCTTGATACCTGATAAATGCCACGTGTTCACAAGATTTCTTTAGTGTGATATTATTTATATAATAATAATAACATGTAAATCAATATATAAAGTGTACCTATCCTTACATATACTACCGTTTTTTCTATTACTTCAGTTCAGTAAATTTTAAATTAATACACGAACGGCGTAGGTAAGGAGTCTTCGTGAATGGCATTATCTAAGGAACACTTTAAATAAATCCTAATATGCAAGTTGATGATGTAAAATTTGGTTTTGGTTAGATCAGGAAGGGGCTCGGGCAGTGGAGGCGAGCGTCATCAATAAATTACGTCACACGTTTAGGGCGTTGAAGTGTGACATTATGTGACAAATCGGAGGTGATATCACATTTCAAAATATAATTAATAAAAATATTTGTTTAGAAAATGTACAAAATTTTGAACGTACTGGCTGCGCCTCTTCGAAAAAAATCGGTTTATATACCTTTAAGTTCATTTTTTATACGTTTTTTAAATATTTATTTTCAATTTAACATAATAATAAAAATTCAATATTAATTTAAAATATTTTGGTGCGTCCGTTGTGTGGTATGATTGCAAAATACGTGCCGTCAGCCGTCACACTAGGCAAGGGTCATAAGTGTGACCACCTGTGACGGAAAGGGGAAGGGGGAGGTTTAAAAATAATGAAATTCGTGTGACGTAATTTATAGGTGGCCCCTAATGTGCATTGGAGGGGCATCTTAAGCCTACACTTGGGTCGCAAGTCCCAGGCACTGCTCCGAGCTTTTATACTTTTATTTTTCTTTCAATCAATTTTTCATAGTAATGACGTTTAAGATAAGATTATTTTAGATAGATTTTTTTAATGAAGTGTCATTGTTTAAAATTTTCGAGTGCCGCACAAGTATTCGTGTTTCTAGTAAATGACAGCTAGGTTAGAATAGTATATTAAAATTGTTTTATATGAGACAGTCAGTGTAAAAGAGGCGTATAACAAGTTTTTAAAATAATCATTTTTGTTGTCTACAAACCTTGGTGAGGATTTCAGGTTTTATTTTTAATATAAATACATATATAGAACGGCCTAAATGAAGTGGGCATACATATATATATATATATATATATATATATATATATATATATATATATATATATATATATATATATATATATATATATATATATATATATATATACACACATACAATATTTTTATATATATATATATATATAGAGAACTATATAAAGTGTGGATATATATATATATATATATATATATATATATATATATATATATATATATATATATATATATATATATATATATATATATATATATATATATATACACACATACAATATTTTTTTACGGATATATCGCAGTAAATTTCGCTAGCATCTATACTTGGCTAAGCCGTTTTTTCACTGACAGTCTAATTGGCGTTTGTATACAGAACTCGTTATAGGGTGTGTTCTCGCAGTTTGTTTATTTTTTTACCATAAAAAAAATGTAATCAGAAATACTTAAGGTCTTATATCGTGACTTAAAAAATAGCAGTCCAAACTAATGATTTTAGAAAATGTTTAAAAAATTGAATGTATCGAGATTTCAACCCGCGACTATTGAGAACTGTTCAAATTGGGGCTTGGGACGGTTTCCGGTACTCCAAATCTCGCTACAACCAAATCTTTATACATTTTCTAAAAACTCCGCAATGCTAAGTGTGGGTGAACACTTTAAAAATAAAAAAATAAAGAACAGCTCACTACTTATCAATGATATCTGCTTAGTAAATATTTTCATACATTACTATATAGTATTAAGGTGTTGCCCTCACTAAATTATTGATAATCGAAACCTTTTTATATTATATATTTTTAGTATATAAACATTAACACGTGTTTCTTGCATGCGAATTTTTACACACTATTTGCTTAGTCTGTTCGAGCGATTGTTGTAGTTGTTAACTTAAAATTAAATCAAATGTATTTTAATATATTTTATATGATATCGCGTAAGTTTTCCATGTTAATCATTACTAGATTCGTTATTAAGATTAATTAATGTTGCACTCACATATGTAAATTAGCGCTTAACTAACATTAAATCGTTATATTTCCACAGATTTGTAACGTTTTATTATTATTTAAACGCTATTGTACCTTTATGAGTGCGACTGCTAGTGAATTAGCGCTATATATAAGCGTTGTAAACTTAATGCCTTGCAAAAACGGTTCATACTATACATATTTTAATTAGAATAACCAAGACTAATCGCGTTTCTTAACTTTTCGTATCTAGTACAAAGATGTCACTCTCTAAATAATAGTATGTAGGTTGATATCAATAATATAGCTCGACATAACTTAAAGTAATTAATATATAAATAAATCGAAATTGTTATCTATAGTTAGAAGTATACATATATAGTTATATAACTCGAGAACACATTCCCTTGATTTCTCATATATCGTTGAGAATTTAAATGAAATTTTCTATGAAAATGACATTTTTACTCCATTAATTACAAGGCTATCCGCACATTGGACGTGTACTCATGTAACTAAAGTATCTTGTCTATACCAATAAATTATTGTCAATTTTATTATTAAAGCAAATTTTGCTAAAAAAATCTAATATACTTTACCTAAAAACGATAAGTATGTTAAAAGATCGTAGATCGGCAATGTTCGGCACTCTTCGCATAACTTCGTACGTTTTCGGACAATTTCGTATAAATAAAAGTTTTATCACTGTTTGTTAATAAAAGTTTTACAACTGACTTCTCCCCTTTATAAAAAATTTTGAATGTTAATCCACATCAGTGTGTAGGCACAAAAGATTTATGAAGATATCTTAAGCTGCTATCTTAAAAATGTTTTTTTTCTCTAGTATTAAAGTTGCAAGAATACACGTCTAAGGTGCGGATATTCTGATGGTATGTTAAAAAATCTTAAACGCTCAGCCCGGAACTGAATGCGCTACTAATATAATAGAGCTAATGTTAGTTACATCTGTTGCGAATATGAAGTTATGCTATTCGTATGTAAGTAGAATGGAGATGCAAAATTATTGTAATTATATAATAAACTGAATAAAAATTCTATCATTGGTTTTCGTAGATACCCTATTAGAATCCTTTCTATATTGATAATATTTGCTTTTACTGAATTTTATATGGCTAAAGAGGCGCGGGTTCATATCCTGTTACGTTCAAATTTTAGACAGTTTTCTCTCGTTTCCTAAAACAATATCTACGAATGTTGAAATATAGTTTTTGACCAAGATATGTTGTTTGAAACTATGTACGAATTTAATGTTATATTATTTAACGCATGGTGTCTGTATAAGAATGTTTGTTAAAATAATATTTTAACATGGGCTTAAATACTACTTGCGAAGACATATTTATGATGGCGTTGTCCAGCTCTGCTTTGCACTGTATAAATATTTTGTATACCTACAACGTTATTAAATGTCTATTTCAATTTACTCAACTTGTTACCAGAGCAATGCAAAATGATAAATATTTTATATCCTCGTGTGCGGATCGAACCTGATCCGCGACTGTCAATAAATTCTTCCATACACACCCCTTACACCTGTGATATACACTCTGTATACGCATTTAAAAATATGGTATACATGAAGTAAAATACATCTGTATTCGGAGGAATCAACGGGTTGGTTATTAAAGTAAAAGAAATGAGCAAAAAATGTATACACAAATGTGTTTCTTTAAAATATCAATTTCTTAAATCCTATTCTTTTTTTTAATTTTGAAACGAATAGCTTTTAATTTTTTTTTTGTAGAAATGGTACTAGCTAGAATGTAAACAGCTAATAGTTCAAATTAATTCTAAATCACTATATAGTATTTGCCTTTTTACATGAATCTTATAAAATGATTCACTTTTATATTTTATTTACTTTAAATAGAAAAAAGGAGGTCTATTTTTATCCGCTTAGCATAGTTGTTAAAGATTGAGAACGGAGTGTGTTAACTTGGTGTTAAAAAATGTGGTCTCAAATTTTCACAAAAGTTTTTAAAAAATAATGTATTAAGTGCCGGAACTAAACTCCGCTCCTTTTTTCACAGCTGGTAAATGAAGAAATTAAGGTGAAAATTGACGTATTTCATTATTTCTTTCTATACTTCAACTTCACGCACACACATCAAGCACATGGCAAGGTAGGCAGAGGAAATTTGGAAACCTATTGTTAAGACCCGCTCCTAACTTCTGCCAATATTCGATTAATTTTAATTTGTATTGTAGCCATTGCGTGTAGTGGCAGAAGTCGATGTTGCGATTTTTAATATTTTCATTTTTTCTTCAAATGAAAATAATAAAAAAAATATTTCTTTGACTTTGGGGATCGAAGCCACAATCTACAGTAGCACGCTTGTGCCGCGGTGCCATGAAAAGAAATAAATTAAAATGATAAGTTCAAAATCTCACAACCCTAGCTCGCACGGGAACTAGGTATTTCTACAAGTTAACAAAGAACTAACAAAAAAACAAATTTGTTAGAATGTTTGAAAGTAAAATTTAAGTTCTAACTAAATGTATGTGTCTTGAGCTCAACAGTTTTACAACTATTGCCATAAAGTGAACATAACCTAGTTGCAAATAACTTCTATATATCTTCCAAAAGATTTCTTAAGCCTTTATAAAACCAAAATGTCGTGTAAAAATTAATTTTAAAAGCAATTTCACTGCTGATTAACTATTGGCACGAAATAATTTTATTGACAAATAAAATTACAAAATCAAATATAAAATACACATCCTTACATATTCTCAGGTACAGGTTTCATAATACAGAGAGAGAGAGAGAGAGAGAGATCATGTGAAAGTAGAGCTAATTAACTAAAGTATTATTTCTAATGTTATTACTAAAGACGGAAGGAAGAGGGTAGAATAAAATCTAATATTGTGGAGCGTATCATCCACGCACTTAATCTCACATCCACATATGTGATCACACATCCATATATGTGAATTGACATTCACACATGATCTTACATCCACAAATGTGATCTCCCTCTCACACCTACACGTAACCTCATAGTCACACGTGTTCTCAAATCTTCAAATCCATGAATGTGAGCACATATTCCACGACCTAACATTTACACATGAGTCTACATCGACACATGTGACTTCACATCCACAAATGTGACCTCATATCCATACATGTGACTTCTCATTCACACATGTGATCTCACATCTACAGATGTGATCTCACACCCACACATATATGATCTGACACTCACACATGTGATCTCACTTATCTCATGCGTGTCCCTCATTGCCACACGTGTTCTCATTTCCACACATATAATCGTGTATAAACACACATATTACCATTATTTGACATTACATTTTTATGTGTTGATACATCCATACATGTGATCTCACATACACAAATAATCTTCCATCCATACATATAATCTTCTACCCTTACATATGATTTCACATCCACAAATGATCGGAAGATCATGATGGCACCTCATATGAGTGATTTTGACATCAATCTATGAATGTGAGATCATATGTAAGGATGGAAATGCTATCTTTCTTAATACACCGAAGTCACCTAATAAAATAAATTGTATTAAAAAATCTCTAGAATGGCATGAATACCAGTGATAATGAATTAGTCTTAACAAGACTTGCTGTTAATGCGCAGTCACTTGGTACTTGAGGCTTTAAGAGTTTTCTTGTACACTGGTGTCATGATAAATTTATTTTGTCACTGACCGACTTTGTCCCGAGAATGACTAACACAACCCGGAGTATACAGCGTCTACAGTGCTAACATCTGCATAACAATCTATATTAGTTCTGTAATATGTAATGACATATTTATCAATGGATAAGAAAAAGGGAACAGACGCAGCTTTAGAGTACGCCAGCGTTCACGGAAATGTATTTGAGGCAGAAGCCGTGGATACCGACATTGATGCTGTGATTTTGCCATATGTAAACCAAATACCTCCCCCTTATTTTGTAAATAGCCGCAGTCCAGAAGACAAGGCAAACCAGAAAATCTCCGGTTGAGTGTCTCTGATGAACGCCATATTCATGGTCATTGGTTATCCTCCAGATATATGGCCCTTAGAACGGAAAGTTTCTCGAGTGGCGGATCCTTCAGGCTTTTTCTGGTCAAGAAAGTTGCAGCGCGGAGATTCTTAAGAAAAGCCTATACAACAGTGGGCGTGGAAAGGTTGATTTGATGATAACGCGATGAACTCAAGTTCCCTCTGCTTAACTTAATCTTAAGTCATTAACACTAGACTAAGCAGAGGGAAACTGGGAGCCTAGTGTTAAGGTACCCCATTCCATTAACACACTTTCGTTTCACACTTTACGCCAAATTGTCAAGGTATTGCGAGTCGTGGAACGCTACACCAGGCTTTGTCTGTAAGTCCGCATTGGAGGAAGTGAAAATATAAAATATTCATATATACGTGGAAACTGATCTCACAAACGACATGTTCACCTTTGCAGCTTATGCCCCTGAGCCACGGCAGTCTCATACATGAACTAATAAAAAAAATATAATTTAATGACATCTTTATAGTATACATTAATTTTTCATCCCGCCATGTCCCATAAGACATTTTTTAATCGCAAATCATTAGATATGTCTTATTAAAACCCATTAAATTGGCATCAATAAAACAAATATTTTACACGCGCGAAATTTGGTGTTACAATATTATTTCATTCATTGTGCACCATCATCTAAAAATGCTTATTTCAATAGATAAAATGGTATCGCAAGTAGCCACTTCTGTGGATTATGCAATTATATGTTCCTTTAAGTATCTGTAAGCACGTTTCTAGGTCGAAATGTAATATTGTTTGTGGCAACACTTGAAAGATTAGATGTTCTAGAAGCTGTACATAGTCTATTGAATATTGTTGTTGTTCCTATATATTATTATAATGGATTTAGGCTGTATATTTCATTGAACTTTATCTTTAACTGCTTACAAATTGAGATTGAGATATTCACAAATATATATATATATATATATATATATATATATATATATATATACATATATATATATATATATATATATATATATATATATATATATATATATATATATATATATATATATATTTGTGAAGCCACTGTGGCTCAGAGGGACAGCGTATAACTAAAAGCAACGGTTGAACGGTTGATTGTGGGGGCTTAATTCAACCACAGGAACGCAATATCTAGAGAATTGGGAGAAAAATGCGTAACGGAGTATCTGAAATACTAAATTCTTGCTTTGAATAATGCGAAAAACATTGTGAAGCTGAAATTTAAGAATAGCATATAGATGCGAGCTGCTTAAGATTGGAAGGTTTGGCGATCTATAAATAAAGTCTACAAAAAAAGTTATTTCAGTTTAATCAAAAAATCTTGTGATCCACCACTTTATTCGTTGTACACTTATTTTTTATGGAAAAAAAAGGGAGGAGAAGCTAATGTAAAAGGGGTGTTGATTCTCCACTCTCTGCCTAAATGAGTAGTAATGCAATAGCACATTTTGTTCTCCCTCGCCTCAGAATTGAACTTACAACTAATACATTCACATTTAGACCTGGCATATCACTTATTTCACTGTCATAGTTCACTCAAAGATATTTTTTTCTGGCATATTCTAATAGGTGTATTGTGGAGTAATTGTCTTCACTGATCGAGAACGAGTTGATATATAGATACTGTCTAGTGGTTTTTATATATTTACAATATATTTGTTTGTTACATGTATGTATACTAGGCCTTGTCATCATCATTTCTATGAATTCACTCATTTCACTTTCTTACTCTGATAACGAAACTAAGCGGGGTTTAGTTCCGCCACTCAACACGCAATGTCTCGCAAAATTAGGCGGAGAATGAGGAACGGAGTCTCTTCTGTATAATTATAATTTCTATTAACGTATAAAACACAATGAAGATTTTTTATATATTTTTTTTTATTTTAGATAAGAATAGTGCAGCTTAAAATCAATACGCGCATTATGTTACCGGAATCTCTTAGTGCTACGCCGTCTTGCATAAAACAAAGTTTAAAAATGTCTGGATTCACTTTTTCCAAGTAATATTATGTTGAATATATAATGCTATTTCAAACGTATGTATATCGTTATCAGTAGCCGTTATCGCCCAGTGGCACAGAATCAGACGTAAGCGTTATAGTTACAGGTTCAATTATAACTAGGGGAATGAATTGTGTTTCATATTTTAATCTCTTTGTTGTGGTAACGAAAAAAAATTCAGAAAAGTGACGAACATAATATCTTGGCACAAGATTTCTTCCGCCTATGAGTTACATACTATATTATATAGATATAGCGTGTACCACTCGTGGATATGAAATATTTAATAGGTTCATGCGGCGTTGACTTCCGCTACTCAGCACACAATGTCTCAAATTCGACGGAAAGTGGGCAACGGAAGCGGGTTCCCAAATTCCCTACTGCCTACACTATCATGTGCAAGATACAGCATGAAATTAAAAAAAAAAATCGGTTCGTGTTGTTTGATGTCACAATTAAATTCTTATTCTATTGGTTTTAAAAAGATATTTTAGAAACATCACCAAAGCTTGTTTCATTAACTATTTACTTATTTATTCCAATAAGGACGATATTAGATATCTACAAAATATGCATAACGAATCAATTTAACGAAAATAAAATATTTAAAGTGCAACTTGAATCCATGATCAATATATTCAAGGATGCATATAAACACTCCATATAACGTTGTTGTTTTTTTTTAATTTAGCAAAATAAATGTTGCCATCATTGCCTTAACGCCTTCCATATTTCCCATTAGCATTTTAAAAGTATTTTTATTACAAATAATTCACTTTCGTTACAGTGTCCTTTGCAGCGACTTTTTTTCTCATTTTATTTATAAATTAAACTGCAAAAGCTGTCGTGGAAACGTTCAGCGATAAAAGATTTTAAATAAACGAACCTTATAGTTAGTGATTTGTTAATAAAATGTTATAGAAAAGTGCTTGTTTATGGTAAATTACTTTTAGTTCATTTATTTTTCTAAATTATAGACATGTATATATATATATATATATATATATATATATATATATATATATATATATATATATATATATATATATATTTGTATATTATTTTTTTACTCACCTGGTGAATAAATAAAGCTCAGTGTTGAGCTCCGCTTTTCCCAAGTGGAAAACTGGCTGTAGTCACAATTACTCTGTACCTTTAGAAAGCAGGTACATAAAAAATTGTTTAATAGCCCGACCTCTAAAATAATAATAATGACAGATGCTTTACAGCTAGAAGAAAAAGACGCAACATCTTGATTATATTGTTAATTATTCACATTTTTTTTTTATACATCAGCATTTCATATTTTTTATCTCTATTGTATAAAGAAAAGACAAATTTGAATGAAATCTGACGTATACCATATTTATTATTATTGTATTTGTAATAATGGTACAGTATAATTATCTCAGTAAATGACATCGTTTAACGTTTGTAATTAATTTAATAACAAAACACATTTACCGCTTATTTCCTAACGAGGTTCTCAAAATAACCTAAATAAACTTAATGATACATTATTTAAAAAAAAAAAAAACACTATCTCAAGCAAGTAGAAATAACTTAGTGCTTAGACACTGTATTTTCCACTTTCTGCTTAATCACTCAACTGAACTCAACGCTACGGTTTGTCTTGAAATAAACTTAAATAAAATCAGTATTATATTTTAAATAATTTCAATTCAATTAAACTACTTTTTTATATTAATTTCTATGTATTTATATTACTTTGGAGTTTATTTAAATTAAACTCATCCATCAATCACAATCAGATATTCTTCTGCTGCGTTACGACGGACCTTTCTATATGTGATATTATTTTTATTACCTTATTCAATATAAGGTATATTAGACTCGAATGGAAGCAGCGGGCGAATCCGGAGTAAAAAGCTTGTAAGCAATAAGTAATACGCGTACATAAATATTTATATTACATACATATATAAATACATGGCTTCACGCTGTATCCCGCACATGGAGGGGTAGGCAGAGGGAACTTGGGAACCTAGTGTTAAGTCACTCCTTTCCACTTCAGGTTCCCTTAATTTCCGCCGAATTTGAGGCATTCTGTGTTGAATGGATTAAATTGTAATAAATAATGCTTACTTAGCTATATCCCTAGCGGGGTAGGCAGAGAACGGAGGTAGAGGAGGTAGAGAACCGAGCGCCAAACGCTACCGTCTCGGCATACCTCTTTCGCCTCGTCCACTGTTACCTTAACCTCTTGATAACAGTGAACGAGGGGGTCCTCATGCTTTTTACATGACCTACCTCCAGTATCGGATATACTCCCCTCCCTCTCTTAATAATAAATAATCTTATCTTATTAATATTATAAATGCGAAAGTTTGTACGGATGTGTGTATGTTTGTTACTCTTTCACGCAAAAATTACTGAACAGATTTGCATGAAACTTTGCAGTAATATAGCTTCGATATCAGAATAACAGAATAAGTTAAAATTTATAGGGATTTTAACCGACATAAAAAAGGAGGTTCTTTTATGTATATTCCCCGATTACTCGAAGATGGGTGGACCAGTTTTCAAAATTCTTTGTTTGTTCGAGAGGATATATTTCACAATTGGTCCCATGGTAAGGAGATCAGGATCTGATGATGGAATTCTGGAGAAATCGAGGACCAACCTCAAATTTGAAAGGCACAGATGCGGTTTTGTCGTATAATAACGCAATTGGGAGATCTATATCTGACTATCATCTCATTTTATTAACCGACTTCAAAAAAGGAGAAGGTTCGAGTAATCTGAGGAACATACGTATTAACTATGTTCCTCAGATTACTCGAAGATGGGAACACCGATTTTAAAAAAAACTTTTTTCATCGTTGGAGTTACACAAAGATAATTATAGATAGATTACTGTAGGATTATTTATTTTAAATAGTTCTATATAAAAGTCCGCGACAGCAAATATCTATCTTTTATGTCACTATGACCAAAAGAGTGGACGCGGACGAAGTCGCGGGTTACAGCTAGTAAGTACATAATTTTACATTGCAGCAACATAATTATTTAAGTGCACTCAAATCTTCACTTAGCATTAATGAAATTAATCAATTAGCACGGTAATGTATCGAATATTGTATACAACATTACACAATCTATAGCACATATTATGGATAATGTTATGTTTGATTGAAAACAGAAGGTTTAATCCCACTTTGGAAAATAATTATATTTTAATTATTATCGTAAGTCCAATGAGATAGACAAAGTGCGGCGTTTAGTTCCACCATTCAACGTGTGATTTCTTAGACAAGTGGGAAACGGAGGAGGACACTTTAGATAATATAATGTATAAGTAATGCATAAATAAACATACATATATATATATATATATATATATATATATATATATATATATATATATATATATATATATATATATATATATATATATATATATATATATATAA